>VDFB02372033.1:0-47858 GCA_007258455.2 Sequoia sempervirens
AATCCCTATACCCTATACACTTAACCTTATACCATCAACCCTAAAAATTATACCTTAGCCCTCAACCATCAAACTTGTACTTAAATTGTAAACCCTAAATTCAACCTTGTACCCTAAACCCTCAACCCTAAACATAATAACCTCAACCCAATACCCTCAACCATATAACCAATATCCTAAAACCTAATCCATATACCCTACACTTAACCTTATACCCTCAACCCTATACCTTAAACCCTAAACCCTAAGACTTGAACCCTTATCCCTCATCCCTATACCATATACCCTAAAATTTATACCTAATATCCTAAACCATAATACCTATACCCTATACACTTAACCCTATAACCTCAACCCTATATCTTAAACACTAAACCTTACACCCTCATAGGGGGAGAGAGAAAGAGGTCGGAGGGAGGTGTGTGTATAAATAATGTGAATAAGCAAATTAAACTTATAACAACACACCAATGAAATGTTATATCAAGGAATTCAAATAAGAATCAAATTGAAACAAACAAATCCCTCAATGTCATCTCATTGTCCTCTATCTCCAAGGATTCTTTAAGTAATTTTTCTCTCAGAATGTTTGTGCACATGACTTTCCAAATGACAACCTTAAGAATGAGATGCTGGAAATACAAGAAATATTTCCTACATGATTGATTGCTAAACTATATGATTGATATACAAAGACAATTGATGATGCTATTATATTGCTAATGATAATGATATGATGCAAATGTTTTAATTAAACTACTACTAATGGAAATTCCATGATTAAACTAATTGCCGCTAAATGCTAATTCTAAAATGCTCTCTAAAATGCTCAATGCTAATGAAAAATTTTGTAGAGTGTAATTGCTAAAGATTTGGGATCATGATTGAGATCCTTTTTGTTGTAGAATGAGGGTGTATTTATAGATTTTCTAAGGCATAAGCTTAGGTGGCAAGATTCAATGGTCTAGATTCGATCTAGAGAATGGATGGTTGAAGATGAAGAGGTTAGAGAGAAAAGGGGAGTGTGTTCCCTTAATCAGAACAAACTGCCAAGTGTGAGGAGGAATAAAATGAAGAAGAAAGCCAAGTGTCCCAAATTTGTTAAGAATTTGTTGAGGATAAGTTCTAAATTAAATATTTGAAATATTCAATTTCTTGAGACACATGATGAGGTGGAAGGTGGAAAAATTAGTAGACATGTGACTAAATTCAAATTTAGAATAATTCAAATTTAATGAGAAGAAGGTTAATTAAATAAAATAAACTTAGACTTGTTCATTTGATTAAGCTAGGAAGAAAATGATTTAAGATAGGAAGAATTAGAAAATAAACTACATAAATAAAATTTTCAATTTATTTATAAGTAGATGAATTAAAGATTATTAATTAAATAACTAGTATGTAATTAAATTCCCCCAAACCAAATTTGAGTGTATACATTTTTCCCCTCTTTGAAGTGATGTGTTTACGACATATTGCTTCAAAGAAAAATTTACTATGCTAATAGTGCTAACAAATTTTTTTTATTTGCCTCAGATGTTGATTTTCAAGTGATGAATGCACATATGCTCCCTCAGGAGGTAAATCAAGAAATTTTTAGGATTTTTTGAATTTTTTGAATTTTTTTATGATTTTATGAGGATTTTGTGATGATTTATCTCTCGATAAAGAAATACTAACCCTAACAAGTGATTAATTGATTTCTTTTTGAAAAATTAAAAAAATCCCACTTAATTACCCTCCAATTATCCCCATTAAAAGGTAAAAAAATGAAAAAGAAGCTCATTTGATTTCATTTGCAATTTTTAGATTGAGGTGATTGAGCAAGTTTGAGAAAATTTAACAATATGGTGATCCCATACCAAACCCACTGATTCGAGTGAGTTCGACAACACAACTGCTTTGTTGCGTATGGACCTCCGATACGTACCTCGAGAAACCATGCATTGAAATTTGAATTTCTTTTTGGAATTTTTTCATGTTTTTAAATTTTGTTTTAACATGTTTTAGCACATAGAGAACTCAATTTAGTGCATTGAGTGATTTAGTGCATAGATTAAACTTTGTAGTGCATAGAGTTAATGATTTAGTGCATCAGGATTTTTAGCACATAGGTGCTGAAATATGGTGCATTTGGTAATTTTTTTGGTGCATATAGGGTTTTAGCACATACATACCTTGTTTCAATGCATAGATGGAATTTTCTAGTGCATCCATGATTTCAATGCATAAAAGCACTATTTTAGCGCATTTACACTAGAATGATGAAATTTTTATTTTTCTCCTTGTTTTCGATGCTTGATGATCATGTCAATTATTGATTTGATGATGTTTGATATGATAGGTGATGATTGATCTCATGATAAGTGAGAGTCAATGATAGTATAGATGATGATTGACCTCATGATAGGTAAGGATCAATGATAAATGCTCACGAGATTTGATTGAAATCTTAGTAGAGCTAATTAGATTGATTGATAAAATGTTGATTTGTGATGTGTTATTATTATAGGAGAACTTTATAGTCCTTTAGTCTCAAGAGGGATTCCCAAAGACTTGGGATATGATCCACATCTGGTGTAGGTATATTTGCATGTGATTAGGTGATGTGGTCTAACTTCCATGATTGGCATGCCCTAGTATAGGATTAATAGGGGTCTATTGACTGCTTTAGTTGAGAGGTGGCACAGTGACCACAATACTTTCCATCTAGCCACCAGAGAGATGATAGTTACTCCAAAGGATGTATATTGGATATTAGAGATTCTCGTAGTTGGTGAGTTGGTTGTTTAAAATCACACTGAATAGGGAGGTACTGAGGCACTAAGAAGGATTTTTGCTGATGACCAGATTAGCGGTTATGAGATCCCATGGAAAGAGATGGTTGATTCATATGAGCCATTACCATGTGTTCTAGCTAGTTTCATTTTAGGCTTCTTATGTCCCAACTGTAGGTCAAAGGGACTATTTGTCGGCTAGGGGAAGATACTAGAGAGTATGATAAAATAGAGGATTTGATATGCCTAGGGTTCTTGCATGTTAGCTCATTTGTACCATGATCTGTATTAGGTAGTATACCTTGGAGCTATGAGTATATTGGTTGGGGTGACATTGTTATAGATTTGGGCATGGGAGCACATAGCTATTACTCATCCTATGGTCGATAGAGCTCATCTAGTTGGTAGACTGTACATTTTTGGATACACAAGCCCAATTGTCTAGCATAAGCTAGGAAAATTGGAGTATTGGCGATGAGTGCTCGATGACTTGGAGAATGTGACATGGCGGTCATATCTAGATTGTGAGTAGTGGCTAGAGGATGATATTGAGATGTCATATTTTTGCACCATGACATATCTAATTGGGAGGATACATTTTGTCATCAAGAGGTTTTTCTTATGAGAGTACTCCATTAGTATGGTTGGGTGTAGGGATGCCTAGAGAGTTGCACTATGTGCTCAAAGATGACAAGACATTCCAAAGTGGCAACCCACTCTATCTTATGATGCAACATAGGATTACTTTGGATTGCAGACACAGGTGTGGGATTACCATCAAGAGATTGTAGAGGTCATGATGACTGATGAATGTGCGTAGTATTTCTTCACTCATGCTTTCTCAAGGATATCCAGTCCTGATGAGCTAGCATTGACATTGGATGATGAGTAGGCACCAAGAAAGAGGAGGGATGGGGAGATGGTGATGAGGAAGGAGATGACGGGGATGTTGGAGATGGTGGAGATGGGGGAGATGGGGGAGATGAGGGTGGTGTATGTGGTAGGTAAAGATTAAACTTTAGAGTACCTTGAAGGAGGAGATCCATAGTTCCCTTAGGATAGAAATAGTATGGACCCTCTTAGATTCATATTTGAGTAACTTCCCATCAACAACAAGCTCAGATAGTTGCTTTATAGTCACAGGTGCAAAGCTTATAGGGATAGTTAGCATAAGCACAAGGTCAATTAGCACAAGAACAAGCATAGATTTCCTATCTGATGTCAGAGAGAGATACCATTAGACAGAGATGTGAGCGGGTAGAGGCCTTAGTTGAGGGGTTATAGAGAGTGTCTAAGGGGACCACCACAAGGATATTCTCTAAGAGGTGTAACATTCAGCCATAGATGTCAAGTACTACATGCTACGATACTATGAGGCACTTCTTGCAAAGCAACATGTCAATTATGCATAGTCTTCTAGTGCTAGATCAAGTCAAAGTCACTCATGGATGACGAGCAAAGGTGTGACTAGACCACCACCCAAAGATCCATTAGGCAGGGATTGAGGTGTAGGTCCATTTGGTGGTGTAATAGCAGCCACATTGAGGCCTACTTTGTCTAGGGGATGCAACACACAGCCTTTCTGATTACATTTGATATATTGAGAAATGTTGTATACATTGATTCAATCAGAGACATTATGATTACTTGCCACTTTATTGATGTATTTCTCCATATTTTCAAATATCATTTTACACTCTACATTGAGTATTTTGAGATTATATGAAATGCAGTGTATACTATTGTTCTATATGTTGTCTATATACTTTTATGATGAATGCTTATGATGGATGCATTTTATTTCCATTCTATATGCTATGTGATGTTTATATGATTATACCATGGCTATGTATGGATGTACAATAATGAAATGATGATGCATGGATTATTATTTTATGTCTTTATGGATGATGCCTTATGTTATATGAGATGGATGTGATAACACAAATGAGATGTGATGCACATTGGTAGTTTTTTTTTGTATTTTTTAATGCAAATATATGATCTAATGCATGGACGGATGACCTATGATGATGCTTTCTAATGTATGTATGGTATGATAATGATTATGCAACTACATGTGAATGATTTATTTATTATTGATTATGTCAAATGTACTCAATCCTTTAATGAGAGAGATAAAATCATTTTGAAATTTTCTAGCCTTGGAAAAATTTACAAATCATATGCAAAAACTAATATATGGATGCAATCTATCTTAACCTTACAAATCTAAATATGAAATGTGGTCATCGTATCAACTGATTTATCATGATTTTATCATCATTAAGCTTTTAAATTGTTGACATTTTGTACAAACCTCGATGGTATAACTAAACCATGATGATTTGAGTACAACTTCCATGGATTTTTTATAGTGCAAGGTAACACAAGCATCTAGGTATAATTGGACCAATATGACCTAAGTATTTCTTGTGTAAAATAGACAAGAGTTAATCCCTTTCCTATGCAAATCCGGAATGTCATCAGTGATACTTTGTAGAGTGTGTCTCACAACAATTCACATAGTAATAATGATCAACTCACAAACAATAGACAGAAAAAAATCATACTCCATTGTAGCTTCTTTAGTTCATGACATCCTTGAGTTGCTATGGAGAAATGATAACAACAATCAAAATACAATAGTTGAACATTAATGCTAAAGTGATTAAACCATGATTCAGAAGAACATCATCTAGTTAGATTTGTTTTGATTGATCTAGCTATTTGATTTTGGATGGTTGGTTTTCTAACAATTTGTGATTCATGTTCAATGTTGGGTTTCTTTGTGATCATTGTGTTTACTATGTTTTCTAACTATTGTTTGTTTGTTGTGTTAAGCTCAAAGTTGATTGCCCCCAGTGAGTTCAAGATTTTTCCCCCGGTGAGAAAGCAACTAGTTTATTGCTCAATGATAGCCAAACTAGGGTGAGACATGACTGTAACACCCAGCTATGTACATGAGGTTTTTATGATGGACATGCATAATGATGGCGAAAAGTGGATGGCTGACACATGCTCCAATAGATGGAAAAGATAATATATCACAAATAGTGTCTGTTGCTAGGCTTTCACTACTTTTTTTTATTACACTTTTTTTGATTTTGTGATTTAAAAAAAAAAAATTCTTTTTTTGGATTTTTCTACTTTTTTTTATTTTTTTGGATTTTTCAAGACTTTAAAAGAGCATACTCTGTAAAGCTCAATGTAGAGTTGATACATTCTAGATCCATAGACTGCCTCGATGATGCCCTGATCCTGTGAGGATGATTGTGCTAGATAAAAGGACCCAATCAAAATGAGGAGTACAAGTGGAAAGTATGAAGGATGATAGATATGATAGATGAAAGAGGCTATGGTAGGATCCCTAATGTGCACACTATGTAGGCCATCATGCTTCAAATGAAAAGGATCTTGGGTGACCAATGAGTTATAGTAAGTGAAGGGATCATCATCAAAGACACATTGAAAGACATCACCAATGGAGGTGTAGTGATATGATGAATATCCGAGCATGGATGGGTGGAATGGAATATATGGTATGAGTGAGGGTGACATTAATAGAGACCTTAGATCAACAAGTTATTTCTTTGGTTTTCTTCCTTCATAGCTGTCCTCAGTGATTTTTGATGGAGAGGCATGTTTGGAGATCAACTTTTGCTTGCTTTCACTTTTGACTTTTATTTTTGATTTGTCTGATGGCTTTTTATTTTGGCTGGGGGACTTGTCTTGATATTCTTCTTTTTTTTATTTATCCAATAGCTTTTTATTTTGGCTAAGGGACTTGTCTTGATCTTCTTCTTTTTTTGATTTGTCGAGTAGCTTTTTATTTTGGCTAAAGGAATTTTTTGGATCTTTCTTTCTTTGCAAGCTTTATTTTGATTTTGGATCTCGATTTGAAAAAGGAACTTTTACCTTTGATTCTTGAATTACCTCCTTTATATTTTATTTGGGTGATACTTGTTGATCCATGTCCATGAGGTGGATGGATGTGGGTGAGATGGATGAAATAGGAAAATTGAAAGGGATATTTGGTGGATGGATGGGAGTGTCGATGCCATCAAAAGAGTCTTTGAGACTATCCTTTTCAGTACTATTAACATCAAAGGAAGCTTGTACATCCTTAGTGACTTGGCAAGATGGCTTAATAGAAGCCACAATAGGAGATTCATACCTTAGCCCAGGGAAGGTGGGATGGAAAGATGATTATTGGATATCCTCAGCAGAGTCATGATCAAAGAGTGGGTTATCATAGATTTCCTAGTCAAATAGGGGGTTATCATAGATATGAAAAGCTTCAGTGGAAGTAGATACAGAAAATTCAGGTGTATCATTAGGATCCCAAAAGGTTTCAATCCAAGCATGGTCATCTTTTTGCATTCCTTTTGTAGTTGTCTTGACATCATTAATAGAAGTTTGACTCTTCCCGATGATAGTAGTAGTTCCTTTTACTAGAAAATTATCCAAATGGTATTCTCCACATCACAAATCATGGATTTGGACCTTGGGGTTTGATAGTGCAATAAATGAAGTGGATGCTTTTAAAGGTTCAGGATCAACATATGTTTGAGAAGAAGGTGTTTCATGATTTCCAAGGATCTTGGGATTTCAGCTTTAGGACTTAGATTATTTAAATACATGAAAGGATTAGGATCTCCTTGTATTTTTATTTCAACTCCATTGTGTGGTAATTTAATACACTAATGGTATGTAGAGGATACTACTTGCATTGCATGAATCCAAGGTCTTCCAAGGAGGATATTAAAGGGTAGGGGGAGATCAAGGACTTGGAAAACCACATCCTTTACCATAGGGACCACTATAATTGGTAGAGTAGTTGATCCTTTAGATGAGTATTCCTCTTCATCATATGCCTTTATGGTAATCTTTTTACTAGAATCTATTGCATTTTCTAAAAATCCCAATGCATAGATAAGCTTTAAGGTGCATATATTTAGACCATCTCCTCCATCTATTAAAACATGTTTGACCTAACATTTATGGATTAAAACCTCCATATGGAGTGGAGTGTTGTGTGGATGAGTGAGAAATGAATCATCATTTTATGAGAATGATAAACAATTGGGTGCAATCAAATGTCCCACCATGGCTTGGAATTGATAAATTTCCAAATTAGTTAGTACTGGTAGGTTGTCTTGTTTATCTTCGATTTTGATGACATTGCTTTGATTATCAACTACATAAATGTGAAGGATGGTAGTATCATGAATATAATTCACATTATTTCCTTTGTTGTTTGTTGAAGAGTATTCTCCTTTCTCATAGTTGGGTAGAGGGTTTTTAAATGCTCCATGATCATCATTTGTTGTAGGTCCTTCTACCGATATTTCCTTTCTATCTATCAAGTCTTACACCAAATGTTTTAATTGCATACAATCATTTGTTTTATTACCTTTATTTCTATCAAAATCATAGTAATATGCACCATTCCACCATGATGGTTTAACTCTTGGTTCCCAATCCCATGACTCCAGTAATGTTATGAGTTTGTGTGCAAGGAATTCTTTTAATGTTCATTCAAGAGACTACCCCAAAGGTGTAATTTTTTTGTGATTTGATGGTGTTTGATATGGTGTTGAAGTTGGTTTAGATTCATTATTGTTCTGATTGTTTTTATGGGTAGCACTTGATAAATTGAAGACTGGTTTTACTTTTTATGTATTAGCTGCAACATCATTACTGACATTTTTATTTCTTTGCCATAATTTAGGTTTGTCATTGTTGTTATGATGATTAGAAGAATTAGCAAATGTTCCTTCCTTATAGATTTTTAATAAACCTCTTTTAACCAAAGATTATTCAATCTTGAGTCTACTTTCAATCAACTTTTCAAAACTTGGAGGACACTGCAATTGTAGTCTATAACTCATTTCACTATTCAAATTATCAATGAATATTTCCATCTTTTATTTTTCAAGTATAGGATTAGCATATCTAGTAAATAATTGTCTCCATATTTGTAAAAATGTAAGGAATGACTCACTATTTTTCTATTTTGTGTTGCAAAGATCTTTCATGGTTATTTCATGTTGGATGTTGTATGATTATTGGGAGATGAATTTATTTACTAGCTCTTCAAATGATTTAATATCTGGTGGGAGTTTTGAAAACCATTCCATGCATTGACCACCCAAAATTCTAATCTCATCAAATAAGTTTCCTCACGTGTAAATTCAAGACTCATGGTGCAAAATTCTATTACATGATCTTGAGGATCAGTTTTTCCATTATATTTTTCATATCTTGGACAGTCACAATGTTTGGGAAAAAGTATCATGTTTATATTTCTGTCAAATGGGTAAGGAAAAATGTCTTGTACCAGATATTTCTTTGTTGTTCCTCTTTGCATGACTAAGATTTGTTGTCGAAGATTTTTCATTTGGTGAGTTAAAGCGGTCATTGGGTCTATGTTTTATGAATTAGTTTCTGGTTTCTTGGGAGTTCCTTTCAATTGGTTCACATCAAAATCATTGGGCAGTTTCACTCCTTGATTTTCTAACATCAGAAAATATTTTTCTCCATCTTTTTATAGAAATTTTTCCATGAACTTGTGAAACTTAAGGTCTTGTTGAGCTTGTTGAATATCTTTCTCAGTTATCTCATTTTTTTTAGGTTGATGAAATCTGTGGAAAGGATTTTCTTCTCCTTCTGCCATGGTAGTTTGAGTTTCTATTTATTTTTCCTTAAGTTTTTGTTTTTGAGATCTTGTTAAAATGGGCATGCAAATGATAAATATTTACTATACTTTGATCTTTGTTTTGGGAGTGCCAAGGAAATACCTAAGTCAATGGATCCTATTGATGAGACTAAGATAAATATAATGTACAATAGTTTTTTTTGTGATGAAGGATGATAGATCCTGATGATGAAACTCAACTAACAATCAATGATTAGATTGATGATTAGGCACTTCAAGTTGTTTGATCCAAGTTTAGTTAGAGGGATTACACTTGAAAAAACCAATTTCTTCAAGTTTAAATCAATGTTTGAATGAGGAATGATCTATGCTTTGAAAAGGATCTCTAAATGTGATTCTAATTGTCAAACAAAATGTCAATTTAGCTCTCTATTTGTGAATTAGATGGATGTACTAAAACAAGGTGCATATGCGCTAAAAGATGGTATGAATGTGCTAGAATGTCCCCTAGTTGCACTAGAATAGGAAGCTTATGTTCCAAAAGATGCAACAAATGAGCTAGAATATACCCTATATGCGCTGAAAGATGTTCTAAATGTGCTAAAACAAGCCCTAGATGTGTTGAAATATGTGATGAATACACTAAAAAAAGCCCTATATGTGTTGAAATATGTGTTGAATGCACTAAAACAAGCCCTCTATGTGCTAAAATGTGTTGAATGCACTAGAACAAGAAGTTTATGCACTGAACTAGAAAGTGTTAGTGTTTTACAAATTTTGTTTGGTTTTCTTATTTTGAACTTAGTGAATTGGGTGTTTTTAATGGATGATCTTCTAAACAATAAGTTTTCCTGGTTTTATTTCTTTTGAATCATGTGAATTAAGTGTTTTTAATGGATGATCTCTTCAGCAATGATTTCAAACACAACAACAACTAGTAAAATAGTTGTTTCAGCCTATGATCTAAACATCAAGTGTGTGTTCTAGGATCTGGTCTGATCCCTTTGATTTCCACTGGTATTGAATGATAGAAAATAGATCAGTTAAACTCTACTAATTTCAAGGGTCATTAATAATACCACAACCCACATCTTTGAACTACGTCAGCTCACCCAACCATGTCACCCCCTAGATGGTGCCCCTATTTTTTCCTTTTTTGGGTCTTAACCATAGTTGAATCCTCCACTTTTGGCTAGAAATCCCTAGTAGTTATATGGTGAGTATCTTTCCTAGGTAGATTCTTCCCTCCCCTTGTACTATGAATATTATAATGTTCGCGAACTAACTCGATTGGCTACTACACTTAAATTTCTTAGTAAGGGTTTCCATTCGATGCAAAAAATGACAAACTCCCTTAGGAGACCTTCCAACCTTTAGAAAAAAGGCTTTGGGGATGGTTATCAATTCACACTATTGTTGAATGTGAGTTTTCTTATATTCACGTTTGATTATAGTGGGTTGGAATACTTGGCTTTAGTCGTTCCCAGTTAGGACATTCTTGTAGGGTGAGGACTTTTTCCCACTACGACATGCCTTCTAAAAGGTGCTATCGCAATAAATGAAAGAGTGAGTCTAGCATTCTAGTCACCTAGGGAAGGGGAGAGCATAGGCCTATCACTTTACAAGCACAAGATACATGGTGTTCATTAACCTTGTAATTAAACTAGATGCCTAATTTAATCAAAGGAAACTAATAACTCTAGCCCCTGCAAAACATTGTGAGTAGTTTCACATATGTCTTTGATAGTGTATATAGCACCTAAAAAATAGAAAGAAATAGATCAGTTCCTAGAATTTTAAATTTCTACAAATAAGATTGTATGCACTAAAATAGAGACCATATGTACCAAAAGATTCACTATATGTGTTATAAAATAGACTCTATGCTCTATTCTAGAAAGTAAGAAAAGGAGATAAATCATGTATATGCACTAGAAGAGGAGCTGAAGATGAAGAGGTTAGAGAGAAAGGGGGAGTGTGTTCCCTTCATAAGAACAAACTACCAAGTGTGAGGAGGAATAAAATGAAGAAGAAAGCCAATTGTCCAAAATTTGTTAAGAATTTGTTGAGGATAAGTGCTAAATTAAATATTTGAAATATTCAATTTCTTGAGACACATGATGAGGTGGAAGGTGGAAAAAGTAGTAGACATGTGACTAAATTAAAATTTAAAATAATTAAAATTTAATGAGAAGAAGGTTAATTAAATAAAACAAACTAATTAGATTTGTTCATTTAATTAAGCTAGGAATAAAATGATTTATGATAGGAATAATTAGAAAATGAACTATATAAATATATTTTTTAATTTATTTATAAGTAGATGAATTAAAGATTATTAATTAAATAAATAGTATTTAATTAAATTCTTCTATACCAAATTTGAGTGTATACTGGAGGGATGGAGGGAAAATGTAGATAAAGAAAAGTAGAGAGGGAAGGAGAGGTAGAGAGACATGAGAGATAAAGAATAGATACAAAAGGACATGTGGAGGGAGAGGTATGGAGGGAGAGAGAGGGAGGTGAGAGAGAGAAGATATAGAGAGCAATAGAGAATCATAAAGGAGATCGACGATCAATCAGGATCAATCAATCGCATCGAACAAAATCAGCAAATCAGGCAAATCCGCCGGATCAAATCAGATCCAGATCGATCCATCGAACAAATCAAATCAATCCGGCATCGTCAAAATCAAAATCAATCGGCGATCATCCGTGGATCGACATTAATCGGATCCAGACTCGGCAGATCGTCG
Source organism: Sequoia sempervirens (assembly GCA_007258455.2). Taxonomy (NCBI): domain Eukaryota; kingdom Viridiplantae; phylum Streptophyta; class Pinopsida; order Cupressales; family Cupressaceae; genus Sequoia; species Sequoia sempervirens. Next base: position 12,195 of record VDFB02372033.1, read on the forward strand.
GATCAGATCCGGTCGATCGATCGGCGTCGATAAAATCAGATCAAGTCATCAGATCGTCGGATCAATCAATCAAAATCAATCAGACAAAATCATCAAAAAGAAATCAATCGTCGAATCGTCCGCAAATCAGATCCGATCAGAGTGATGTTCCCACAGCCTCTCACTTTTGGGACATATTGATTTGGAGATAGATAAGACCCCCTTAGATCAAAACCCCCTTGGATAAAACCCCTCTAGTATTAAATCATACCCACAATGGAGTCTCCTTCGTACCTATCAAAATTTTAGAAAAAAACATGTTTGCTTTACCTTTTTAGGGATTAAATAACATCATTTAGAAATTATCTTTTGCAAGATTGTAGCCCTCAAAAAAATCTTTCCAACAAGTATAGTTTTTATATGTTTTTATTTATCTTGTATTTAATTTTCAATTTTTAGTGAACATAGGTTTTTCTCTAAACATCAAGCTCTTTCTTCTACATAGGTATAAATATAGCAAACCATTGTTAAAAAAAAATTAAAAATACCCTTTCCCTAGGTATTTATTTCCTTGTTTCACTAAAAAAAGAAAAAATGGATTTCAATCTATAACAACAATTTATGTTGTACAACAAAAATATTAATTTTTGAAGAAAAAAATTCTATTTAAAACTAGTTATTAAAGGAGATGTTGAAAGATTCATGATTTATTTCAAATATATATATATATATATTTAGAATCTACACACAAGTTTCCACAAATCACTAGTTTCCATCATCTTCAGCTTCTTAATGGTTTAGCTTCTATAGGTCTCAAAAGATGAAGATTCAGTTAAAAATATTGATGTAAATGTCCATCTTGAGAAAAAGGTGAAACACAACTTATTGTGATTTCACCCAAGAGAGAGATAGATGGATAGGTAGAGAGGTAGTTCTCCAGCTCAAGGGAAAGAGAGTTAGATAAAGGGATGGAGATAGTGAAAGAGAGGTCTAGAGTGTAAGGGATAAAAAATGAGTGAGATGGAGAGAGAAATAATACAACTTGTTGATCATTGAAATTTGACATGCTGATTACTAAAATTTAACTATTAAAAAGTTTGTGAGATCTTCCAAAAACTAGAATTTGCATTATAACTCCTAGAGATCTAAAACCATTGTCAAACATCCTGAAACTATATACATAAAATATAACTTAAAGAATAAGAAAGTAAATTTCCATATGTAAATGTCAACTTATTTCATGTATATAGTTTCCCTCAAAGATAAAAAGAAGAAAGGGAAAAAAGAAGAAAAAAAATTCAATATAGACCAAAACGTGAGCACATTATAACACACTCGCGTTTTTTCAATGCATTCAAATATTGTGAGCATGTTATAACACGCTCATGTTTTTCCTTGTTTTGGGAATCCCCAAGCCTTTGTGTTGTATTTGCTTTGGATTTCCAACCCAAAGGCTTGAAGGGCCTTGCTAACATCCAAAGATGTGTTTTTGCATATCCTATAAATTTTCACATAATCTCATTCGTGCTAACCATCAGGTTTGCACATTTTTCAAGGTTGAACAAATAAAACACCTAGGTAATGTTATGCTCTCTCTTAGTTATTTAATGATGTAATTTTTTCACATTTTGACGATGTTAAGCCTTTCATCTTTAATTTATTTTGTTTTTGTGTCTATTTTTTGGAAAAAACCAATGTTTGGTATTTTTTCTTTATAAATTAGCCATTCATCGAAATTTCAAATAAATTAAATTTTTAGATACTAGATTCCATTCTACTAATAATAAAAAAATGATTTTCAAGTAGTTTTTAAAATTTATGTGGGTTACACGACTAAAATTTTGTTTTTTAGGAAGTGTCCACTTTGAAAATTAGTAAAAAATCAAATATTCATTAAAAAATTATCAAAAAAATTGGGTATAGAATGCATTTTGTTAGCTAATTTCTCACCAAAGTGATTTTAAAATTACCAAAAAAAAATTTAACCTTTTGAGGGAGCCACAAAAGTTGTTATGTTGTGTTTTTCCGACAAAAACAACACCAATTTATATGGCTCCCTCTTTTGAACCCCTTAATCTCAACCATTTTTTTTAAAAAGTAGTAGTTTAGAAAGTAGACTCAGAGCAATATGATCTGTGTTTTTGTTGCTTCTAAATTTTTTGAGTGTACCGATCCTCAATTTCACATCCAAGCTCAGTATTTCTTGATTTAAAAAAAAAGTGGCTACTTAAGACCCCCTTTTTGGCCCCCCCATCTTTATGCACTTACCCAATATTGTTCCTATAATTAAAATTTAAAAAGATCTCACAACCATGAAATTTAATGGATTAATTAGTATTTTATTAATGTCTACTATAAATTGATAGAGTGGTATTTTAATTATTGATAATTCCTATTCTAAACTCTCTTCACTATTTTTGGAAAGAATGAAAAATAATGAAGAAAGTTTAAAGAAATAATTTACATCTAATGCTAGTATAATCAGCTAAAATATAGTTTTCTAAGGGTGATCATAAAATAAAATATCAAAAAAACTCTTATCCTAAAAATAAGCATAGAGGAGAATCTAGTTACACTTATCAAGATAGAGGCTATGGTCAAGGAAGATATTATTTTTTCCAAGGTAGAAGTAATAATTTCGAAGGCTAAGGAAAAAATAAAGGTAGAAGTAGGGACAATAATAGAGACAAAAGAAATTTTTAGTAATTTTATGATAAAAAAAATGCTCTTTATAGGTCAAAATGTTGGCATAAACAATCTACACACAATATTATATGAGATATAAAAAAAGATTATTCCTTCTTTGAACACAATTAATAATGAAGATACATTATGGTGTATTAACTTTTGTTTCTCTTTGAATATGACCTCTAATGAGAATATATTTATTGATTTAGATGAAAAAATAGTAGCATGGTTGTATTGGGAGATATTCAGTGACATAGACTAAAGAAAAATGCATTACTATAGCCAACAATGAACAAATTAAAGTAAAGAATATTTTGAATACTTTATTGGTTCTTTCCCTAAAACATAGTGTATTATCATTTCTCTAAATTTTAGAACAAAATTAAATGTATAATCAAGGATGACAATTCACAAAGGTATGTAGTTGTTGCACGAACCTAAATGATAACTGTAATAAAATGTTTCCTCTTTGTTTTAATTCAAGTGATAATAAAAAAGGAGTATAAAAAATCCATGATAGATTCTCATGTTGCTACAAGCATGGGACACTTTGTTTGGTGGTTTGATTTTTCCTACCAAAAAATACATGGCGGAAATTTTTTCATTCATTTTATTTAAACTAAATATTTGGAAAGAATATGTTTTTTAGGAAACAACATAGATCTACATTTTAAATTGGTACATATTAATAGGCTAGAAAAAAACTTCAAAATCATTCATACTAAATTTTTTTAGTCCTAAAATTGGGTATGCGCAAGATCATCATGGAAAAAACAGACCCTTAAGTGGCAAAAAATTCAGAAAAAATCAGAGTTAAGCAACTTGACGTAAAAATTTGAATAAGTTATCTATATTATTTCAAAAATATGTAAGAATAGAATCTGTAGTGAATTGAATGTAGTTTCAAAACTACTAGGTTTATTTTTAAAAAAATCTATTTGGTGAAAATTTAAAATTTTAATGCAGTAGTACTTAAATTTTAGGGAAAAAATAAGAAGTAGGTGTTTGTCTAACCACCTTAACCACAATAAAATGATAATATTTTTTATAATATTTTAGAAATAATTAGAGGACTCATGTCTAGATGTGATGCATATTTTTTTGTATTTTTTTTCCAAGTAAATAATTAATTATGAATTTTTTATTACAAAATTTCAAAAATATAAAAACTCATATGTTTGACCACCTTAACTTGGTCAAAACTTCATGAAATTCAATTTTTATTTTTTTAATCCTATAGTATGTGAAACATAGAATGTGATGCATGTTTTGGATTCGAAAAATCTAATACCGTTTGAAAGCTATAGATGTTTTTCAATCAGCCTATCAATTAGGACTTCAGTCGTAATTCAAATAGAAAATGAATAATAATTATTTATTAAATTCAAAGTAAAGCATAATTTATATTGGTGGAAAGTTGAGAATCTCCTTTAAAAACTCTTTTCATTTCATCAATTTTGGGTAAGAAAAATTTCATCAACCACATACCCTACAAATACCCATCATATTGCCACTTTTTGGCCCATCATGATCCTGCACATACCCAACCATGCTTTCTTTGAATAAATCTACATTTTATATTTTTCATAATATACTTTTTTTAAAATGTAGATATATTTTTGGTGGCAGATTATTTTTTGATAAATTTGTAAAATTCAATTAGCTATAAGAAAAAAATAGTATTCACTATTCAAATTATTGATTGTATATAATTAGGGAGAATACAAGTGACATTTTTTAAATTTTTGTAGACAACACGAGATTTAGAGAGAGCACCAATTCCTTCACTCCAAAAAAAACTAAGTTTATTAAAGGAAGAATAGGAATATTGTTGCAATATCTAGGAGTAGGTTGAAATAAAATAAGTTGGATAATAATTTATGGGTATGGTAAGTCACTGTCATACTCTATTTACTCAATAGAATTACTAAAAAATCAGTTCATAGCATGACTCTTGAACAAGATTCGTCTATCTTTAATCCTTCAATTGTTCATCCAAAGGTGTTTGGATGTGTTTATTATACATATATACCAAGATAAAAATGGTCCAAGATAGATGATAAGATCCTTACATGCATCTTCATTGGGTTAAAATCTAAAAATAATGCATCTATGTTATATAAGATCTTCTAAATAAAAGTTTGGTATTAAATAGAGGTGGTACCTTTGATGAAAAAGAATAATATACCACTAATAGCAAGGATAAAAATGTGTAATTAATTTAGATAAATCTAAAAAAATTATGAATGATGTAGAATATGGATACTGTCATCCACCTATGGTTAATGGCATAGCCCATCTTGAAAATCCTAGATCCTCTAGTGTAGAGACAAGGAGATGTCAAAATTTGAAAGAAGAATTGAAAAAATCATTCTCCAAATCTTATATTGGACACCATTTTTTAGAATATAAAGATAACTATGTCTAGCTAGCTCCACTCAAATGAACTAATGAGCCATATAATTTTTCCAAAGCTATTGTATAGGACAATGGATTGTAACCATGAAAATTTGCATAGCATCAATTGAATGAAATGAGTCTTTCAATTTGATCAAGTTAGTTTCTAAAAAAGGAAGTGAGTACCAAGTGAATATTTACAACTAAGTATAAGTTTTATGGTAGTATTTGCAAGCATAGTGATAACTTGGTCATAAAAGGATACACTCAACATGAAGGTTTTTCTAATCCTAAAAAAAATTACCCTATAACATAGATCTATAATGTTAGACTACATCTATCTTTAGTTGTTCAACATGGATGGAGTATTTATCAAATAAAGAGTGTTTTATTAGGAAAGATAATATTGCAATCATTGATTTTTTATTTTTTTTGTTGGTTGACCAGTCATATTGCATAATTTAAATATATTTCTCTTTATTTCTATAGTTTGCATATTACAACATATTTTTTATATCAGAGCTGGTCTTTTTTGTTGGCTGCTTGCTATCTTTTCTATAGCCTTGCTCTTTTTGTTAAAGGGTTTTGGGTCCCTTCAAAATATTTTTTCCTTTATCAAAAACATATTTTTATATCTAAAAATTATTATTTCTCTATTTTTTCTATTGGTTAGAGTAGTTATGTAATTCATTTTTCTTAAAAAAATTGAAAAAATTAATGATCATAATAATTTTAATTGGAACATTATAGTTAAAAAAGAAACTGCTAGAAGGAGAAGCTGCTGGAGAAATGGAGAAATCTTGACGACATGGCATGGAAATAGCCAAATCCTCTTCACAAGGTTGTTGGTTAATTTTATGTTAATAAAATATAGGTTTGGGTTGAAGAGCTTGGTTTTGGAGAGAGCATATTCATTAAGAACAACAGGGGCTGAATTGAACTTTGAGGGCACTTGATTATCTTAGTGTTGTTTGTAGGAAACATCCACAGTTATAGAGGTATGATCATTACATACCCTAATTTTATTGTTTATGGCACTTGATTATCTTGGTGCTTTTCACAGCAGCTTGTAGGCCTTTGGTCAAATTGTCTATGGCAGGTTGTTCATCTTCCCATGCTTGCCCAAGATGACAAAATTTTCTAGGAAACATTTCCTGTGGACTTGCAAATGGAAAGAAAACTAAGGAGTTTTGAACTTTTGAAAAGATCTGAACTTAAACTAAAACATCTTTTACCTCTAAGCACAAAAACATTGAAAGAAACAAGGCAGTTTGAGGAGAACAGGGAGTGGGGGAATTTTTGTCTATCCTTTAGTCTTCTTTTAACATGCAAGTTTGTCATTTTTTTACGTACATCCATGAAATGCCAAAAAAAATATTTTTCAAAGTTTAGCAAATCAATTTCATTAGTTTGGGGTCACTTTTTTCTTCAATGTTAGAAATCAATACTTACAATATTAATGACATAGAACACCTTACAGAGGATGCCTGGAGCATTCTTATGGTAAGGCCACTTTCCTGATGGGTGCAAATGAAAAAATGTGTGAAGCCTTCATTGCTGAAGAAAGTGACCGAGGAGCTAAGGAACCCCTTCCTCTAATTCCTCATTGATGTTGCCGCTTTAAAAATTTTGCATTCCACTGGAGCTTTTCTAGCCAATGGAATTGCCAATGAAGCTGCTGAAGTCCCCCTCTGTTGTTGCTAGTGGTTATTGTTGTGTTATGTTCTGTACTCAAAGTAGAGGAAAATAAAAAATCATGTGTAGCAAGCATGGTAGTGCAAAACCTACCAGGTAAAAAAATTGTAGAATTTTGTAGGAAAACCTTATCGAATGCTCCAGAAACCTAGAAAATTTAGCTATGGAATTTAATGCATTGAGTCATTTTGATGCCATAAATATTTTCATTTAATATAAAATATTTTCTCAAATCTATCAAATCTATCTATGTCATCTTTATTTTTGTAATTTTCTTAAAGAAAAATAACATTTTTAGACATATGACAATTTCGTGAAGGCTCCTAAATTGGCCTAAAGTTTCAAAAATGGATATTTAGAAATAGAGAGAAATCTCAATAATATTGATAGCAAAATCACAGAAGCAATTTTGAAATGGGCTGACTTACTCTGACAAAGCTTGGGTATTTGCTTTTAAAATATTTGTTGTCTATGTTACCCCAATGATTGGAAAAATGTTTTGGTATAGCTCAAATATTGTTTTTACACTGGATCAAGATCTTAACTTCAATACTAGTTGCAAATGGTGGTATTATATATTGTAAAAATCCAACTACGTTATGCTTTGAATAGATAATCAAATTACATTTATCTCTGTTGATGTAAAATTTTAATGAATACTTGAACCATACAATGCTTTGATATGAAAATTATAAACTTGATTTCATTAAGTTGTAGATTATAGTTACATTGATTCTAAATGCATTAGTTATCTTCTAAGCTTACAACCCTACACTCACCATGATCGGTATATTTAAAACACATTGAGACAGAAGCATGAAGTTGAACCATATGATTTCATTTTTGTAGGTTGTATGTAGAGAATATAGCAGGATGCAGATTCACTGTACTTCTTTTGGTGGAAACTGTTGTGCCTAATATATAATTTTAATCATATATAGATTTTAAAGCATTTTAAAGTAAATTTATATGTAATTTGACCAAGAAATATTTAAAAATAAGTTATAATAAAAATGTGAAACTCTTTTTAATGAAAAGAAATCAAATTCTACATAAAAATATAAAACATTGATCGAGTTTGAAAGACTGAGTTCTCTTTGGCTTACTGTTCTTGCTCTAATGGTTCAACAAATTGAAACTATCTTTTTTTCATTTTAGAGATTTAAGAAAGCCAGTGAACCTAAAATATAAGATTGCTCTTCAACATACCACAACTTATTTTCTCCCTTGGCTCTGGACACACTTAAGGATGTTAGGGACATGAACCCAAGTGAAAAAGATGTGAATCCACAGCTTTCAAAAAACTCTGGTACATTCCCTTGAGGTCCATGGTAGACAATATGGTCCTCTAATAGGAGTAGAATATCATCAAAGAGGTTAAATGTCTCTAGTGTAGGCTATAGCAGAGACATGAGAATTGTAGCATCTATTAGATGGGTAAATTGTTGAAGGGAACTGTCTAGTCCTGTAGAGATTTCGTCTATGAAAAGAGTTTTTTTAGGTCCAACAATCATCTCCCCTGCACATAGAATCAATTCAAAAGATCATTATTCGTTGTAATCAATGATAATATACTTACATGCACAGCTCTAGTTTGTAAGACAACACTTTTGGTTTGAAGTTGAAAGTAATTAGTTGTTGTACCTATTGTAACACACTTCTTTTGTCCCTTAGAGATTCCTCTCATCATTTCATCACCAACAATTTTGTGCCTACACAAATATCTAAACCCAAAATCTATTTATACACAAGGATTTCAAGGCCATGAATCCCTGATTTCCAAATTGTTGTATCTAAAACTTTAATTTCTTTGTCAATGTACATACCTTTAAGATAACTTTTCCTTTGTGCTACCATCTCTTAACCACTTATGTTAATGATGAGCTACAAAAAAGCTATTCAAATTGAAATAAAGTTTCTTGAATCTTAAAAAATCCCTAGGCCTACATTAAGGAACTCCTTGAACTTCCTTTCACTTACTTTGATAGGAAATATCAAATATACATTATTTGAATATATCAGGAAAAATCTAGCAAGCCAAAGAGTGCTAAAATGGAAATTCTCAAATAACCAACTTACCCAAGAGTCAACAAAAAAAAATGCCATATTGCAAATAAGTGAAACCTAGAATCATCTTCTTTGTTACAATCTTTCATAAAGGAAAGATTTTGGTCTTGTATAGTTTCATCGTCAATCTTTCATAAAGGAAAGTTCTTGATTTTGTGTAGTTCCATCACCATCAAGACATACAGTATATGTTGGGTGGTGAAGCCCAACCATTACTCTGCCACTCCATTATTTTCATTAATTAAGATTCCCTTGCTATTCTTGGCTAGCTGTTGATTGAGTGGTGAATAAATATATGTAACTGACAAGTAAGTTGGAGGTGTATAAATATGGTGTTGTGCATTGTAATATGTATGAGAAAATAAATAATAAAATATGTTCCCTGCACGAGAGTGGATGTAGGAATTTTTCTGAACCACTATAAATCTGTGTCTCTATCTTGTTCTTTTTAATTTCTATTTTATTTCTTTTTCTTCTTTGTTTATAATTAACAATTGGTATCAGAGCCTGAAGTTTGGTGCTAGAAATCAGTGAAGAATTTCCTAAGCTATGAAGAAGTTTTGAGTAGAGATGGAAGCAGAGGAAGAAGAAGAAGAAGAAGTTGATTCTATTATTGAGGAGTTTCTTAGCATGACAGAATTAGACACTAACCCAGAGCTTGATGAATCTATGCCAATGGACATAGATGAATCTCTTGTTGTTGATCTTGATTTTGGTGGTGATTGCTGAAGAGGAGTTGATGGGGCTCTCGAGTACTAGTTTGAAGATAAGGTGTCTCAAGTAAATCATTGGGTGACAAGGAAGAAGAAAGTTTCATTTGCAGAGACTTTTGATATTTTTTATTATGAGCAAGAGTATGCAAATTTGAACAAGAGCAAAAAATGTAGAAATGGGAAGTGATCCAAAAGGAGACAACAAGCCAAAGATGACCAAGGGGTAGAGGAACCAGAAGAGGGAAGGTATGAAAGTGCTCAGTGAATTATTTTGGAGGAGAGTGAATCCCCATATGATGGGGAATTATCATGGCCTCCAAAATAAAATCCCATGCCCAAGCCTGTTCATGTAGAGGAGGATATCTATGAGGGGGAAGATGAACCCCAAGCAAGTGAAAATGATGATGAACCCGAGGAAGAGGTCGAAGAAGAGACTGAAAATTGAGAGGCAGAATTAATGGTTTATGGTAATCCATTATTCAAGCCCGAAGCATAAATGGTTTATGATAATCCATTATTTGCATCCCAGGCTGATGGTGTAGAAGTAGAGTGGAATGCAATGAGTGCGGGTAGAGAAAAAGTTGCAGCAGTGGAGGTAAAATTTAATTTTGATAAATGTTGTTATGAATATTCATGTGAGTATAATGTAGAGTTAATCTCAAGTGAGATGAAGGATGAAATAGAAGGTGAGGTAAAATCATATTTTGATGTTTGCTTTGATGAAAAATTTATTGCTACAGTTGATCAATTTGATAAAGTTGAGTTTGAAGAATTTTCTAGTGATGATTGGTATGTAGAGAAGGATTTGTACTAATGGCATACAAAATAAAATCTAGATTGGTGTCATCGTGGAGGTTCAAATTTTATTTTGGTTGTACAAGAGGAGATTGAAATCTTAAAATCCATGGAGGTTATTAAATCCGACGTCCTTTGGAGAAGACTCATTCACAGCATACTAGAATAGAGTCTGGTAAAATTAAAATCCTCAATGGGTCTAGATATGATGTAAAGCAACAGAAGTGCAAGGAATGTTACAATGCATGGCAGTATTGGTTGGCCTTCAGGGGGGAGATTATTGGGCGGTGAAGCCCAACCATTACTCTGCCACTCCATTATTTTCATTAATTAAGATTCCCTTGCTATTCTTGGTCGGTTGTTGAATGAGTGGTGAATAACTAGAATACATATATTAAATATTAATATATATATATAAAATATGCTAAGAGTTATCATTTTTATTGAGCGCTTCTATGTTAGATCTCAACAAATTTTTCATTCACCTGAATTTTCATGATTTATGAATCACAAAATGAATTAGATGAAAAAAAGCACTCGGATATATATATATATATACTAAAAATCTATAAGACATATAATCATTGTTAAAGTATATAAACATGCTTATTCTACTATAAGTAAAACAAAAATAATAAACTTTTCCTATACAAAGTTTGTAAATATAAGAATTTTTGAAGGTCAAATAAGAAGTGATTATACTAATAACATCTCATTGTAATGGTGTAAATACATTACAAATTCTTCAACAATGAGAATGGTATTATGACCTTTATTTTCATAGTGATCACGATATACTTCTTTGAGCATATTTGGAAATGCAACTACTATACTATATGCCTCATGAGCTTTTTTTGCAACATCTTCTATTGTAATTATTTATAGTTCTTCCACTTCATTGATCATTAAGCTTGTATTTTCAATTTATTTGACGATCTTATTGCAATACTCTAAACTGTTCTTGCACATTTGTCGACAGGGTTTCAACAAAATCATTTGAACTTACAAAGGTAGTTGGGCTTTCAACTATGATTTCTGATTCATTCTGTGAATCTCCCATTTTAAATTTGATTATTCACTGGAGATAAAAGAACACTAAAATTAAGGTTAGCATCTAGGAATGATAAGAACAAAAGTATCCATAATTTTTCATAAAATAAAATTCAAAAATAAAATTTTTTAGTAATACAAATTGTGCATTATGAAAAGTAGATTTCAAAAGTCTTACCAATTAATTAATTTCTAAAGTCTTACAATTAATTTTGATTCTAAAAATAGATATTAAAGTTAATTAATTAAATTTAAGGTGATTTATTTTCTAATTTGACCTCATTTTTTCTTCCTTTTAAAATATTTTGGAAATAATATTATTAATTCAATTTCATGTTATTCTATATTAAATTTAATTCAATTTCATGTTTTGGAAATAATAATATTATTAATATAATAAATTCCATATTAATTAAAAATTAGATACTCAATTTAATTAATTAAGTTTTAAAGTAAATTAATTTATAATTTCACAAAACTATTCTACCTATATATTAATTAATTGAAGGTAAAATAAATAATTAGTAACAAAGTAAAAATAAAAATTATTCAAATATTGAAACAATTTGAAGTTGTCAAACTAATTAAATTCTATTCTCTTTTTTAACTAAAAAATCAGAGAAGGAAAGAATGAAAATCTACAAATTAAATAATTATTCAATACCCAGATTGCATAGAATGCCGAGTATAAAAATAATTTGCTAATATTTGATTTGATTTATTTTATTTTATTTTTTACCGGTTAAACAAAGAAATGATTCAAAAGAGGCAAAAAAAATAGTTATTTGGCCTGAATTGTCATGATTTGTGATCATATTTATTTTGTGTGTACACAATTGTAATTATATTTATTTGGTGGCATTACCTTTGAGAACTAATTAAATTATAATTAGTTGATTATCTAATAGTTTCAACATCAATATATAATATGATTACTAATTGTATTAGGATGGAGTAGAATGATAAATCTAGTTTTATCTTCTAAATCTTCCTATAAAAATATTCGATCTAAAAGAAAAATAAGTTGGGATTGCTTTCCTATGAGGAATGCACCTCCTATTTCTTAACCTCACTTCTTTGAACATCTAGAGGATGATTGACTCATGCTTCAAACATTGATAAAATAGACAATGCTAAAGGTTCTTCTGGTATTTGTGAGTAAACAATATTATATCCCTTGGCTTTGACAGTTCTCAGCCAACATCAATCCAAAGAGTTGGGGAAGAAGATTAGTAGTCGGGCACCCTATTTCAGCAGCAAGTAGGCTGTGTCAACTTGGAGTCATGTTAATAAACCAATTTTTTATGGTAGGATAATAGCATGCACAAAAACTATAATTTTTATTTCAGGAATTTATATTGAGAAAGACTATTTTTATAAAACTATTAATGAAATAGATTTTAGGTACAAAAAAGAGGTTGGTCTACAATTGATTCAGAACAACATATGAAGATAGTATCTGAATAGGATTTGGATGAGAAAAAGTTGCTCTTCATCAAACATACTTGTGTGAACTTGGCAGAAATCTTTGGATGTTGTAATCTCAAATTATGATTCAACAGTAATGGGTATTGAGTTGTTCTCTCTTCGAATGAGAAAATTTTTTTCAGCAGTAATCCTAAACAACAGGGAAAAGATGAAACCTACGTAGAAAGTAGTTTCTGAGTAAATGCATCAAGTTCCTCTAATATAGTCATTTTGTATTTTCCAACAATAAACAAATGTAGTAAAGTATGCATCCATTATTCCTAATGTACCTGATATGAGATTGATTTCATGCAAAGCCTCAAATTGATCCAAACTAAACCAAAGTCATGCACATGCAATGAACCTGATAAACATACAAACAAAATATTACAAGTTCTATCAAAAATATTTGTAGATATTGCATCCACTTGCTTAACAAACTCAATTGCATACCTCATTCAAATTGTCTACACTGAAACCAAAAAGTCTAGACTACTAATTGTCACAACAATCAGAAAAAGGCTCCACTACTAATTGAAACAAAATATGAAAACGAATAGGTGAGGTACTTCAGTAATTGCAAAGGAATATGATTGTAGTTGGTGTTAGTAATTGCTAATTGATGTAGTGGCTCACCGTTTCACCTTCATGCATTACATAAAACCTTGTTTCATTGTCATGTGAAACTTCTATGCATTCAACAGTCAGTTTCTTTCTCATGACTACAGCAGTTACACATTCCACTACCACTACCAATTGAACGTTCAAGCTTCTTTTTACTAACATTTTAATTGTAACTGCCACCATGACAGCTAGTGAGGTTGTCAAAAAAAATGAAAAAGGGTTAATGTTTACGGAGAAACATTCTTCCCTCTACAACTGAATACACCTCTCGGCGTAAATATATGTAACTGAAAAGTAAGCTAGAGGTGTATAAATATGGTGATGTGCATTGTAATATGTATGAGAAAATAGATAATAAGATATATTCCTTGCTTGAGAATGGATGTAGGAATTTTTTCGAACCACTAGAAATCTATGTCTCTATCTTGTTCTTTTTAATTTTTGTTGTGATCAAGGGAAAATCCTAAAATAGTTAGGTGGGGTTAGCACAATAACATCAAAATTCCTATGAAAATAACAAAGTACAAAGGAAGTGAAGTGAAGACAAAAGGGATGAAGTTACCCTAAGTCTCCACCTTCCATGATTAACCTTTGTTACACCTCCTAGCTTGCAGATAAATAACAATGCCCTCAGATTTATGTGAGCAGCTATGACTAAAGACTAAGCCCTATGCAAGTGTTGAAGGATTTGCAGAAAATAAAATAACCCTACAATGGACTAAAATGCCTATGACTGTAAGTGACTATAACCCTAAGTTGACAGCAAATGGACATAGACTAAGAGTGCAAGAAGTTAAGAGAGCAAGAGAGCCAGGAGAACCAGGAGAGCAAATGAGAACAAAATTGCCCTTTTATAAAAACTGCAATTTTGAATGTGTGGCCAGGATGAAAAGATGACCAGAACCCTAGGATCAATGATCAGGATTAAATGCTGCTGTGCACATTAGGGTTAGGTCAAAATTAGGGCAACAGGTAAGAATGAAGGGTGGAGATTGAATTATAAAATAATTCAATCAATGGTCGAAATTAAATGAGATGTCAAAAGTCAAGAATTAATTTGGAAGATAAGGCTGGCACGGACAAAGAGGTTGCTGGAGAAATTAAATAATAAAATTTATTTACTCCAGGTGACTAGTAAATAATTAAATAATAAAGATATTATTTAATTATGGAAGAATATGACAAAAGAATTATTTTGAATTTAAATAATGGTTTAATTCAAAATTCAGGAGAATTGGCTAAATTAAATAAATCAAGTTTATTTAATTTTAAAGAGAGAAAAAGCTAATGAATAATTTAAATAATTAGGATAATTATTTAATTATAGTGGGAAGTGGACAAAATTAAATAAATAAGAATTTATTTAATTTTTAGAAGAAGGGGATTTAATTAGTGACGTAATTAAATAAATAAAATTTATTTAATTAATCAAGAAGACATAAATGACAAAGGGAAATTAAATAAATTATGAAATTTATTTAATTAAAGGAAGACTTAGATAATTAATGACGTATTAGATAAATAAATATTATTTATTTATTTAATAATCAAGGAGGAATGAATGGCATGAATTAATTAAATAATTATGAATTATTTAATCAATAGTAGAATGTGGACCAAGGACATAATTAAATAACTTAATTATGCTAGGACGAAAGTGCTAAAATGAAGCTTGCAGGCCTAGGTCATTTTTAGGTGTCTAGATTTGTTTTATTTCTTTTTCTGCTCGTTTTATAATTAACGGTATCCTTCTTCATTGGTTAATATTAAATTTTATTAATAAGAACATCCCATGAGTAGAAAAGGATGTATAGTTACTTTCAACTAGAAATGTCTGTAAGACAGGATTTTAGTCTTGTTAAGCCGACATTAAATTGGACAAGCATCTCTCTTGCTGGTAGGCAGATGTGACTGTTGGATTTTTATTGTTCACAAGGCTTGGATGAATTTTCCCAAAATTAGGTGTAATCCCCAAACATTAGGATCAGTTGGCCAACATGGGACAATGCATATAGTTGTGTTGAAGAATGCAGCTAGGCTCTAAGCTCGAATGCCTTTATAAGTGTTGATTAGTGTTTTATCCTTAAGCCTCACAAGTCAAAAGATCTAAACAGACTAGGGGAAAAGATGTAGTGTTTTTTATTATGGAACAAACAGGTTTTAGATGGATCCCAAAACCCTTAACAGAAATAAAGAAAAGATGTACCAATTTCATTCAAGACACATTAGAGAGTACCAATTTAATGATTAGAGAGTACCAATTTTTGCCTCTAGAACAAGCACGAGAATAAAAAAGCCAACAACTAGTGAGGTTAGGAAAACTTTACTCACCAAGAGCTTCAACAAGCAACAAAATTACTTTCCCTGTGCCACGATTTCACAAGAAAAAATAGAACCATTCCTTAAAGGATTCAAACACATACGCTCCTCCCTATAAAAGGGCATGGCCCATTGTGGTATATTCCTATGCCTAGGAATTCATCCCATACCAATAATTCTTCCCCAGTGAACTTATGACTATCCTATGTCTCAATATTCAACAAAAGTGATATAAATAGGTGTAATTAAGCAATTGAATCTTCAGAGGTGTGTAATTCAAAGCATAGACTTATCAGAATCTTTCTTCAAATTCCAAGCAATTCACATACCTTGAGGAAGCGCAAGACAAAACTAGATAGTGACCCCACAATAACCATCAATGTGAGAAAATGACAATTAAAAATTGTCTACAATTTAAACAAATCTAATTAGGAAATCAATACAACAAGGAGAAAACAAAGATAAATGAAAAATCATGAGTTTATTTTTCTATATCTTTACTGACCATCTCAATACGATCTTCGAAGTTGGGAGCATTTAAAGAAGGTGAAGTTGAAACTATTCCTTCACCTTCCATTGATGAAACTAATGGGGATGACTGTGTCTTAGGCATCTCATTTTCCCTACCCCTCAGGGAAAATCCCCTTATTGCAATTGTTGGATTGCTTAACATGATCCCCGAATGCCCCATACCCAATAAATCCACATAATGATGTCCTAATTTATGCTTACTAAATAATTTCCCATCTATTCCTACTCAAGGTTTCAAAATCCCATTATCTCTTGTCAATGGAAATTGAATTATTGCAATGGCTATCACCATCTCTACGGTTTAGTGGTTCCTAATTAGTTTTGTTGTAATATAGTTGGTATTGTGAAGGTTAAGTTGGAATTTTTTAAATAGACCAGAGTTTATCAAAGCAAGCTTAGCAATGCCAAGTTGGTTTTCTTCTATCGAAGATGGTATTTTCAAGGCTAAGCAATCATGGAGAGACACACATTTGTGAAGTATAAACTAGAGTTGATCTAAGCTAGCACATCTGCTGCTGACTGGTTTTGGAAAGATCCTTGTCATGGTATAGATATTGTTCACATCACTGGTAAAAATAAGAATGAATCTCCTTTTGTTGGATTGAATTTGGTGATTGATCAGGTTACTCATTGTGAAAAGTCTATTGGATAGTGTTTTAGTGGATCACATCTATTGCTACCTAAATGCCACAATCCCTATCCACTTCATTTGTCAATTTAAAGCATTGGGATAAGGTTTCAAAGTCAAATGGATTTTTTTTAAGGATGGAAACCATGGAAGGGACAAGAGCTTGCTTGTAACTACTTTATCCATTATTTTTTATCTTCTTCTTATAAAAATCATGTAGGGATAGTAAGCTCTAAAAGCAAGTCTACATTAAGACATGTCAGCGACCAAGCCATACACTTCAAGATCGTAGTATAGCTTACCAATGAAGATATTAACTACCATGAGGGAGGAAATAGAAATGCTCACCATATCTATGCCCAACACCTTGGAACCTGGCAGAGACATCTATTGTTTCTTTAACTGTCATCTCTCCTACATGTAAGTCATTCTGACTTATGTAAGCAGATTTTTTCTAAGGGACAAACTCGTCCAGTCTATGGCCATTGTAGGTGACTTCTCCCTTCACCTGATCATTCAAAGATGGTTAAGTAAATACATCTAATTCTAATTTTGAAACAACATTAAATGCAATACAAAGATACCATCAAGCTCTAACCTACAAATTGGAGTCTACTTTCCTAGCCAAAGCTAGCAGCAATGTTGTCTTTCCAAACCCAGGGGTACCCAACAATAGAGTCATCCTTTCAGAAAGAAACACATAAAATATATGGGGTTAGCCTCGTAGTTCAAAGTGTTTTTCAAATTATTTCAGTTTGAAGACCTTATAATGATATATGAAAACTTTATATGGGCCTCAAACATCATTAAATAGACTCAAATTGAATATCTAAATGAATATCAACTCCCCATTACCTTGATGGCCTGACGATTCCACTAGCATTCTTGAGAATTGTAAGTGTTGGGTTCAGTGAAGCCCAAATTAGCAAGTTTCTCCTTTAATTTTAAATGATTTCTCACTTTGTAATTACTTCTATTGCGATGTGTTGTCCAATTTAGAAGTTATCTATTTCAAATAGTTTTTTCCATTTAATTGGTTGGAGACTTGATTTATAAATATCCTACTGCTAAATATGTAATTAATTCAGAACTTGATAATAATAAGATATAATCCCTAAGTGTGGACATAGCCATTAAATTAATGGTGAACCACGATAAATTTGATGTTCATATTTTGTGATTGATTTTAATCTTTTATTTTCTGCAATTATTTTTCACTTAAATTCTACAAATTATATTCAATAATTGGTATCAGAGCAGGTTGGAGAAATTTGGTGTAGAAAAATTATCAAGAACTTTTGCAACCATGGAAGATGTAGATAAGTGGAAAATTGAAAAGTTTCCAAGACAAAATTTTGGTCTCTAGAAAGTGCAGATGGAATCCCTTCTTATCAAACAAGACATTTCGAATGTATTGGCTAGCAAAGCCAAAGGGAAAGAATCTCTATTTGATGAAGAATGGGAGAAGCTGGAAAAAAAAGAAAGAGCTACAATTTTCCTGTTACTGTCCAACAATGTCTTATTTAATGTATCTGCAGAGAAGACTACACAAGAGTTGTGGGACAAATTGTTTTCAATATATGAGATGGCATTTGCCTCAAATAGGGTATTTATTATAAAGAAACTATATAATTTTAAAATGAGAGGGGTTATGTCCAATCATTTGAATGAATTTAATACATTAGTTACCTAGCTGATTTATGTAGACATAAATTTGAATGATGAGATCAAAGCTATTTTATTATTGTGTTCTTTACCAAATAGTTGGGAAGCTATTGTGATGGCAGTGAGCACCTCAGTGGCTTCCAAAAGCAAGCTGAAATTTGATGATGTTGTAGCCACTCTTTTGAGCGAAGATATGTAGAGGAAAAATCAAGAACCCGAGTTTCTGGTGAGGCATTAACAGCTATAAGTATTGCTAATAGAGGTAGAAGTAGAGAAAGAGGCAAACATAATAATAGAAGATCAAAATCTGCACATAGATCGCAGTCAAGAGGAAGGATAGGTGCATTTTGGTTTTGTGGCAAGCAAGGCCACACAAAGAAAAATTGTTGGAATTATAAGAAGACATAGGATAAAGTCAACAACAATGAAACCAACACTATAGCTGAAAAAGACGATGGTGTTTTGGTCTTGGCTACTGAAGACACAACTGCAAACTCTTGGGTACTTGATTCCTAGGCTTCTTTCCATGCTACTTCATGCAAGCAAGCTTTTACAAATTTCAAAGAAGGTGTTTTTGGTAAGGTTTTTCTTGGTGAAAATAAGGAGTGTGAAATTGTTGGTAAGGGTGATATAGTTTTAAATTTAAAAAATGGAAGTCAATGGATTTTAAAGGATTTGAGATATGTTCCTTTATTAAAAATAAATTTAATTTATGTAAGTCACTTAATTGCTTTTGGGTGTGATGTTAAATTCTCTTTAGAAAATTGGCAAGTAACAAATGGAGTTTTAGTGCTTGCAAAAGGAAATAAGTTGGGAATCTTTATATTTTAAAATGCTATGGTGAAGTGGGAGTTGCCATGATAGTCATGGACAAAAATTCTAAAATGTGTCATAAGAGGCTCAGTCACATGAGCAAGAAAGGGCTTGAAGTGATGCTTCAATGAGATCAACTTCCCATATTGCAATCGGTGGATTTGGAATTTTGTGAACATTGCCTTTATGGAAAACAAAGCCGGGCCAACTTCTTGAGGATAGGCCATGATTAGAAAACTACTCCTTTGGAAGTCGTGCATTCAAATGTTTTTGGTCCCACAAAGGTAACTTCATTTGGAGGGGAAAATTGCTTTGTTACTTTCTTGGATGATTACACTAGAAAAGTTTGGATTTACATGTTAAATAAAAAATCAAAAGTTTTTTCAAAATTTAAAAATTTCAAGGCTCTTGTTAAAAATCAAATAGGGCATAAAATTAAATGTCTAAAAACTGACAATGGAGGAGAGTTTTTCTCCTCAAAGTTTGACAATTTCTATGTATGATATTGCTATTAGGATTCAACCGTGTAGTTTCGGGTCAAACTCATTGACTCATGAAACATGGGTCAATGAGTTTGACCCGAAACTACACGGTTGAATCCTGATAGCAATATCATAATTTGACACACTGTGGAAGAATACCTCCTACTTATCAATTTCTATGTAGACAATGAAATTCAAAGAATAAAGGTGGTCCCATTCACCCCGTAGGAAAATGGTGCTGCTAAGTGGTTGAATCAGATAATTTTAGAGAGAGCTCGCTACATGCTCTCCAATGCCAATTTGGGAAAAGAGTTTTGGGTAGAGGCATGCAACACTATAGTATATTTGATCAATTGTGCCCCATCATCTTGTTTGGATTTTGACATTCCTAAGGAGAGATAGCTTGGGAAGAGAATTTCATATCATCATTTATGGGTGTTTGGCTATGAAGCATTCATGCATATTCCCAAAGAACAACAAATGAAGCTTGATTTAAAATCTAAGAGGTGCATTTTTTTTGGGCTATGGAGAAGACCAATTTGGTTTTAGGCTGTGGGATCCTATTGCTAAAAGGATTGTTTACAGTCAGGATGTTGTCCTCAATGAGAAAAAATTCTTAGGTTTGCAACCTTTGGACAAATCATCTGATGAATATTTTGATGTTGATTTATTTGACAATGGTCATGTCAAGAAAACTTCAGTTTCATTCTCCCATCCTTTAGTAATTTCATCAAATTTTAGTACCCCTATCTATCCACAATAATCAAATTCAAACACTTTTCCTTCATCTATACCATCCCCTATTTATCATAGCACACACCCTCTATTCAATGAGCATTCCTCATTTAGTCAGCCTTTGTTTAATTCATAGGCTTCCATACACCAAACACACCCTCCATTATGTGCTTCACAACCTTTACAAAGTGGTATGCTACCCTTATTAAATCAATCATCCACCCAGCCTCCAATACCAAATGCATACCCTTCCATTCATAATACACAACCTTCTAATGATAATTCACAGCCTCAACAATATGAAGTGCAACCTTTAATGGTGAGTTTGCAGCCTTTACTAGATGTTTCGTTGCCTCCACAAACTCATATGTTACCTTGTTTATTTGATTTGCAACCTTCTCTGCCAAGAGGTTCACAATCTTCACTCCATACACTATCTCCCCAAATCCCCACATCCTCCATCTTTGTTTCATAGCCATTAATAATTAATTTGCAGCCTCCAAACAATAATTTATAGTCTTCATTAGATATGTTGCCTTCAAAAAAACAAACGCAACCCACTCTAGGTCCTCCATAGTCTTCAATTATGTAGTCTATTCCAAGTGTGTTGTCTCAGCCTTTTTCATCGCATTCTTCACAAAACATAGCACAAACTTTATTAGGCAAGGTGATGCTTTCAAATAATGATGCATAGTCTTTAGCATCTCATTCGTTGCCTATGTTCACATCGTAGCCTTTAGGAATTTAAATGTTTCCTTCTCCATTTCTAACACATCCTTCTTTGGGTAATTCACAATCTTTGTCATAAGTTAGATAGCCTTTTTTTATTTGATTCCTTCATTTCATTTGATGCATCCAACAAAAATCTTGTAGCCTTCACACATTGATATGTTGCCTTTGCAACTCAAAACATAGCCACTAGCAGCTCATTCTCAAGCTTTCTACACCCCTTTGTAGGCTTTTGAAGATCACTCATTGCCTTCCATAGTTAATTCACAACCTCAAGTGGGAGCTGGTGTTTATCCTCAATAGGGTAGTGTGCAAAGGAGTATGGAAAGATAGGGAAGTGGTGTTCATTTACAGTATAATCAGGAAAATGTAGAGCAACAAGGCAATTTGTAGTCGGACAATTCTCAATTGAGGAGATCAACACGAAAGAGGAAGCTACCATTGAAGTATAGTGATTTTGAGTTATTTTCATTTGATAATTATGATTATGAATTATTGCTTTGTGGTGAGGTAGAGCCGACAACTTTCAAACAAGTTTTCCAAGGTGAAAATTTGGTCAAATGGATGGAGGCAATGAATGAAGAAATGGAATCTTTGAGCAAATGAAACTTGGGATTTGGTTCCTCTTCTACCAAATTAGAAGCCTTTGAAAAATAAATGGGTGTATCGTGTGAAAGAGGAAGAGGGAGGTCATCAACATTACAAGTCCAAATTAGTTGTCAAGGGTTTTGCTCAAGAAAAAGGCATTGATTTCAATGAGATATTTTCACCAGTTGTGAGAATGACCACTATTCACATAGTGTTAGGCTTGGATTTGGAATCTTGAACTTGAGCAATTAGATGTCAAATTTTCTTTTCTTCATGGAGGTGTTGAAGAGGAATTATACTTGGAGCAGCTTGAAGGTTGTTACAAAACTGAGTCAAGAACATTTATATTGCAGATTGGAGCAGATTTTGTATGGGCTCAAGCAAGCCCCCAGACAGTGGTATTTAAAATTTGATAGCTTCATGACTTAGCAACAATTTATTCGTTGTGAATCCAACCCATGTGTTTATTACAAGAAGCTTCCTAATGGCGAGTTTTCCATTTTATTACTTTATGTTGATGATATGTTAGTTGTTGGAAATAGTGTGAGGATAGTTTGTGAATTGAAACAACATTTATCTCAAAGATTTGCCATGAAGGATTTAGGGGTGGAAAAGAGGATTCTTGGGATGAATATAATCAGGTATAGAGAAAAGAGAGAACTTAGATTATCTCAAGAAAAATATATTCTTAAAATCTTAGATAGATCTAATATGAAGAATTCCAAATCTGTGAGTACTCCATTGGCTAATCATTTTAAGTTATCCTCAGCTATGTGTCCTAAAATAGAAGAAGAAAAAGAACACATGAAACATGTTCCTTATTCATTAGTAGTTTGCAGTTTAATGTATGCCATGACTTGTACTTGTCCAATATTGCTCAAGCGGTGGCAATTGTGAGTAGATTTATGAGTAATCAAGCTAAACAACATTGGCAAGTAGTACAATGGATATTCAAGTATTTGAAAGGTATTTCTAATTGTGGTTTATGTTCTAGTGGTAAGGACTTAAATCTTCAAGGTTATGTTGATTCAAATATGGCTAGAGATCTGGATAAAAGGAATTCTACCACTAGTTATGTATTCACTTTTGCTGGGACAGCGATTAGTTGGGTTTCTTGGTTGCAACAGGTGGTTGCACTTTCTTCTACAAAAGCATAATATATTGCTCTTTCTAAAGGAGCAAAGGAAATGATTTGGTTGTAGAGATTGATAGGTGATTTATGGTTTCAACAATCTATTTTTACTCTCTTTTGTGATAGCAATAATGCTATTCACTTGTCAAAGAATTCAGCCTTTCATAATCAGATGAAGCATATCGAGCTACGATATCATTTCATTCGACATTGTATAGAAGAAGGAAAGCTATAGGTGGAGAAAATTGACAGAAAGTTGAATCCAGCTGACATGTTGATGAAAGTAGTTATGAGGGAGAAGTTTGAATTCTGTAGAGCTTCTCTCGGACTTGTGCAACTTTGACATTAACTCTATAGTGGTGGGATATCTCTAAGCATCAATTTGGTCTTCAAGTGGGAGATTGTTGGGTTTAGTGAAGCCCAAATTAGCAAGTTTCTCCTTTAATTCAAAATGCTTTCTCACTTTATAATTACTTCTATTGGCATGTGTTGGCCAATGTAGAAGTTATCTATTTTGAATGGTTTTTTCCATTTCATTGGTTGGAGACTTGATTTATAAATATGTTGTTGTTGAATATGTAATTAATTCAAAACTTGATAATAATAAGAGATAATCCATGAGTGTGGATGTAGCCATTAAATTAATGGTGAACCATGATAAATCTGATGTTCATATTTTTTGATTGATTTTAATCTTTTATTTTTTGCAATTCTTTTTCACTTAAATTTTGCAAATTATATTCAACAGTAAGTTTTGTTTCCTTGGTGGGTGTGAGGCCAAAGGTGTCTAGGAGGGATTCTACAGAGTTTCTGGTAGAATTCCATAATGTAGGTAGAGCTCTACCACCTACAGAGCACTCTACATCCACTTGTAAATTTTCAAACCGCACTTGTATTGTTGGAAGCTTGATGCCAACTCTACGTGCACAATAAAAAAACCCAACCATACTTGTAAATGACATAGAAACCTGGGTAATTGTATATCGTCCAAGTTCCCTCTTGCTTGTGCTTCCATAACCTCTTTTTCACCAGATATATGTAGATCCAAAAACACGTTCTACAAGCCATATTGATATAATGTCTATCTATTAATTCACATGGAAATGTAGTTTCAAGTAATTCCTTTTGTCTAGATTGTGAAGAGTTGCATTCCACGTGGATATCAAAAAGCATATTTTAACAACTGTCTTTAAAAGTTTAATTTGATAGGTGTAAAAAATGTGCAAATAAAACCACGTGTAGGAGAAGGAGCTATTTTAAAAGACAAAAGTAATATTGATTGCAAAACAACTATTAGAAAACTTTAACAAACACCGAATAATGGAGGATGTTATGTGTCAAAAATGATGCAACCATGCCAAAAAAGATGTGGTGATTGATTAAGCATTAACACTTTCATTTATGCACTTAGTAGTCTCTACTTCGATCCTCATGATTATCTTTTGAGAACCCTATGAGAGCTCTTTTGTGTCGATTAATGTGTCAAAAAAAAGTTTGAAACAATATTTTAGACAAATTAGATTTATGTAATTTATTATACATTTATGGTTTGATATAGTCTGACACTTCTCGAATCACTACAAATGTACGACTTTTTGGTGCCTTAAAACTCCCCTAGTATTGCATATGCCAATGTTACCAAATGTGGAGGATATTGTGTAATCCATATTATTTTCCAGTTTTCTTAAATTCTATTGTGTATAAACCTAATTAAAATGTGAAGAATTTGTAAAACTACGTAGTTTATTCCTCTTTTAAAAAAAAATTAAAATGGATGTGAAAAAATATAAATAATATTATTTATGATTTATCATGAATGAATAATTTAAAAAATCAACTTTTTCAGTGGTGCAATAGCTTAGCATACAGATCTGTTTAGGGAAGCTTGTCAATGTTGATTGTAACTTGTGTTTGTGTCTAATTTTTACTTCCCAATTGGATTTGGCTATTTCAAAGTGGCCAAAATTATGATTATTTTTCAAATTCTCCTTTCTCATGGTTTTGTTATTTTCCTAAAGGAATTCATGTGTTTTTTCTTTAGCCAATAGCTTTCATATCCTTTTAGATATAATTATTTTATAATATAAAACATGTTGAGGTTTTTGAAGGAGCTGATTTTAGTTCCCCGTATATAAATGAATCTAGTCATGTTTTTTGAATAATTGTAGGCCAATATACTTTGTTATTATTTAAATCAACATGATTTTTTCTAGGGTGAATCCATCATGTTATTCAATTTTTCAATTTTTAGTTTATACTATTGGTTATCAGTATTCATTGTGCTTACTTTTTGATAAAATTAAACTAAAAGATTGTAATTTGCAAAAATGGTTATCTAAATATGTAATTTAATTGTAATTTACTAAAAAAAGCTTATTTGAATATGTAATTTCTTTACACAGGTGAAGGACATACAATACAAAATGTTGCATTAATGCAATGCATAATGTGATGCTTAAGAATGAAAAATTCTCCTTCAACTCTCAACTCGCAATGACTTGATACTTCTTGTTCTTGATATAATGTTTTGAATTATACACTTTGACAATCAAGGAATGAGCAAGTATTGTCCAACTAACTTCTCAATTTATTTATTAATTCTACTATTTCATTTTTTAGATGTTCAAGATCATTTTGCTTCCTTCTTTCAAACAACATGCTTCTAGCTCACCGTCAGGAACTCGACATGCTGTGTCACTTGTTAGATAGTTGTAAATTGATGAATAAGTTTATGTCACTCAAACTCAAGGTTTTAAAATTCCTTCCAAAGAATGATTTATTTTAAGTTTGAAAAAGATCCTTATGTTATCTTAGACATGCACTCATTACTTTTAAGGATTGAATACTATCTCCAACAAAAAAAAAATTAAGATTCAATCAAATCCTAAACTATATTTCAAGAATTCTAGTGATGATATATTATTCTAGTTCTCTATGTCAATGATCTTATCTAAATTAAAATTTATTCATCATTATGTAATAAAATAATTTGCACAAAAGAGGAAGATAATATGAAATCTTCTATAAATACTTGATAATAGTTGAGAATAACAAGCCACTTCAAGGGGGGAAATCTCCAAATATCTCCAATCACAACAAAATTCACAATTTGATGGTGAAATAAGACTCACCACCTCCTATATATATCCTACTTATGCCCATGATCTCACCCAGGCTGACATAGATAATAGCATATAGGCCCTAGGCCAACCTAAATAACATTATAATAATGATAATATGACTTAATTAAGAGTTAAGACAGTCTTAAGCTAGTTACTCATAACTCTATGAATACATTATTATTAAGGGTATATAATTCCCCCCTCTTTATAGAATCATTATCCTTAATGGGGTATGTATAGGATCATGATGGGCCAAAAAGTGGCAATATGATGGGTATGTGTAGGGTATGTGGCTGACGACTTTTTTTAACCCAAAATTGATGAAATGAAAAGGGTTTTTAAAGGAGATTCTCAACTTTCCACCAATATAAATTATGCTTTAATTTGAATTTAATAAATGATTATTATTAATTTTCTATTTAAATTACGACTAAAGTCCTGATTGATAGGCTGATTGAAAAACATCTATAGCTTTCAAACAGTATCATTTTTTTGAATTTGAAACATGCATCACATTCTATGCTTCGTATACTATAGGATTAAAAAAATAAAATTTGAATTTCACGAAGTTTTGATAAAGTTAAGGTAGTCAGACATGTGAGTTCTCATATTTTTTAAAATTTGTAATAAAAAATTCATAATTAATTATTTACTTGGAAAAAAATTACAAAAAAATATGCATCACATTGGGACATGAGTTCTCTGATTATATCTAAAATATTATAAAAAAAATATTATCATTTTATTGTGGTTAGGGTGGTCAGACAAACACCTACTTATTTTTTCCATGAAATTTAAGTACCACTGCATTGAAATTTCAAATTTTCACCTAATAGATTTTTTTTAATTTTTAAATAAGCCTAGTAGTTTAGAAACTACATTCAATTTTCTACAAACTCTATTTTTACATATTTTGAAATAATATAGATAAATTATTCAAAATTTTACATCAGCTTTCCTAACTCTAATTTTTCTAAATTTTTTGCAACTTAAGGGCCTATTTTTTCCATGATGATCCTGCACATACCCAATGGTAATCAAGTTTGGATGTTTTTGAATGAACTCTTTATCCTCCCTTGTGGCATCTTCAATTAGTAAATTCTTCCACTGAATGAGTTATTCAGTGACTGTGCTTTTCCTTAGCTTCTATGTGCATGCATGTAGAATGAACTCTAGTTTCAAAATGATTCTTCCTTCTTCATCTAGATTGAGTAATATTTTTTGTATAGGGATATTATGGACCATCATTTTCTTCAAACAAGAAACATGAAAAAGTAGGTGTATCTTTTTTGTTGGAGGTAACTCAAGTTTGTAGGTGATAGTGCCTATCTTTTACATGATTTGGTATGGACTATGCTATTTTGAGGACAACTTATTTTTCTTTGTTTGTTACCTGAGGTAAAAGGATACAATCTCAAGAAAACCCAATCCCAAACTCCAAAACTCCTTTCATTATGGTGTTGTTCAACCTATTCCTTTATTTGATTTTGTGACATGGCCAAATTCTCCTTGAATATTGAAAGTACTTATTGTTGATGATTCGTGTGGTCCTCAATAGCCTAAAATATTTGTGTAACCCTCAATTATAATGTGATGGATGGAGGATCTTATCCATATAGGGCCATTAATGGAGACATATTTGAAAAACTATGGAAGGGAGTGTCATACCGCCATTTTACTAGCGGTAACCAATCTTCTCATTGAAACTACTTAAGTGAAACAAAGTGGATACCCTTCAAAACACTTATTAATAGCCTTTATTTCCCCTATTAGGATTAAGGTTCCATCTAACTTGTAAATCCTATGTCATATTGTATGGTTCCAACATCCCTGGAAAGTGTCTATAGGCAGTTAGGGTGTATTGAGAAAATATTTTGTAATATTTATTCTCACCATTGTTTGTATTAAATTCATAAGTGGGGATGGGTTCCACTAGCAGCACTAAATGTGACTTGTGAACATAAATATTAGATATTTTTTTCCCCACATGTGGATGCCTAGAATGGGATAATAAATAATAAAAAGGAAAAATGAGTGAAAAATGTGTATCTTCCAAGTTTGGGCACCCAAGTTGGGGGAAAAATATTGCAACTAAAATCAATGTCTTTTCACATTCCAAGAAGGTATTCAAAGGGTTGTGGAAATTTGAATGGTTATCTTTGGGAGCGATGTTTGGGGCTTAAGATGTCTTCAAAAGTCTATAAAATCAGCTCTTTGGATGTAGAATATATGAGCAATAATTGAATGTAGATTTTTAAAAAATAATCTTGAATACATTGCTAATTTTTAAGTTATTTCTAGCCATTAGATATATCACAATACAAGTTGAAAATGGTATAACTTGCATCAAAATAAATTAAGAAGAGAATTTTCTTATTTGATATTCATAATTTTCCAACTACTACAATGAAAATTGACTCTCTTCCAAGAGAATAGTTGTTGCTCTATTAAAGATTAAACCAATAAATAGAAATCAAACATAAATATTTGAACATGGAGACAAGAAGGTAGCCTAGGCACAAACAATGGCATGAAGAAGCCTTAATTCACAAGAAGATAAATTTCTAAGTGGAAGGCTTGAGAATACAATAATTATCACACTCAAAATTCTCAATGTGCAAAAGTAGTTGGTACATCTAGTAGAGAAGAATATTTTATTGGTTTAATAGACCAATACCAATATAATTTGATGAATCTATTGGTAATATAGTAATAATAGTGACAAAATGACATAGACTTAAATAATAACTAAGAATAAATAATGCATTCATAGGTAGAAGGAATAAAGGAAATGAACAAGTGCATGATTATGATACGAGGAATGAAAGTATAGAAGAGAATATTTCTCACATTCATACTAATTCCCCACATGGATCATAGAGGGATGAAATGTAACAATAAATTCATTTTCTTTATGTTAATAATATATGTAGTCTAAGATGAGAGAAGAGAAATAGAAGTAGATGAAAGACTTGATTTGATAGATTTTCTAAGAGAAAGAGAGAAATTGAAGCTCATATAGCATTAAACAAAGTACAACTTGCACAAAATACCAAATTATTAAATAAAAATAATTTTTTTTTAAATTTTTAATAGAAAAATAGGCAAGTGAACCCATAAAATACCCCTAGTGTTCAAGATCAAAATAATTATAAGCAATAAATAGGTCAATAGAGAAAAAATCACATGGATATATGAGACAAAATATAAGAGTTAATTCTAGAAGGAAAGCTCAAATATTTCCTCTAATTAGACAACCTCTTGATATTAACTATTAATGAAGGCTTCCAATAATGTCTACAAACCAACACAACACCTTCATGAAAGAGAGAAGCAACGCATGCAGAGGCTATTTCACTAGAAGTGAAAAAAAATGAATTAAGATGGCATACAAATGTACATGAGCCTTTCTTATATAGGAAAGGTGAGAAATAGAATTAGAGAAGATCATGGAAAGTGTCTTAATCATATCACATGAGACAACTAAGTCATAACAACCTACAACACCCTCAATGCAAAAATATTAAATGCATGGGAGAATTATTATGCCTAAATAACTAAAAGTAAATAATGAGACATGGCCCCATTATAACTAACTTCTCGAAATGAGAACTAGGAAACTTAACTCCTAATTAAACATAATAATGTGAATAGGTCATCACTAATAACTAGTTATGAAATAACTCCATTCATACCAACAACCCCCCATAAGTGCAACTTGGTAGTGTAGTTATTATGCAAATGATGAAAATGAAAAGATGGGCCCCGAAAACAAGGGTATGTTAGGTACCCATGTACAAATGCAATGCAAAGAACTATCTCACAACTAGAGAAAGGGAGAAAACCTAGTGGGACAAAACTCCTCTCCAAAAGAGAGAAAACAAGATGGACTAAAAATCCTCCAAAAAAGTGTCCCAAAAAGAATAGAAACATGAAGAAGACCACTAAAGCACAAAGAAGATGCAAAAAATTGTCTAAAGATGACTGCTATAGTGTTGAAACTAAAGAACCTCCTCTAAAAATAAGATGATCACGATCAATAAGACAACAATCTGCATGAGTTCCCTCAATGACACTACTCAAACAATGATTAGATGACAAATAAAGGAAAATAATCTATCAATAAAATATACAAATGGGAATTTGCATGAGTGACCCCAATGACACTACTCAACCAATGTAAGCTGAAAATACAAGTGCCAATAGTCTGAATACAAATGATAAAATGAGGATAAAAGGTTTCCTCCACTAAAGAAGAGTGCAAGAGTTTCCATATGATAAATGCTCCATCTCACTGAAATGCATGGGTAACTAGTTGCTACATTTCCCTAGTACATAGGAACAAGTACTAGATACATAGCTCACTCCAAAGAGAAACCAAGGAAGCATTAGCACAAACAGTATAATGCCCCCATAATTCTAACTTGGGAGAGGCATGATAGATCCACTAAACTTGTGTATCACCATGCAATGCATGAATGAGAAGAAACTTATAAAAGTGCACAAGAAAGTACATGCAATTGAAAAAGGGTGTGAAAAAACAAGGCATACATGCATGACACAAGAATCACATGGATTCATTATTTTCATGGAGGGACCCTCATTTGACAAAGGTGTGATGGAAAGTAAAAAAGGAACTACGCAACCCCCTTATGGCACTTTTATAATATAGTGTGAGTACAAAATGTGACACAAACTTATGTGAAAAATCCCAAAAATACATGTACAATAGTTTGACACTTTATCTCAGTGCATTTACATACAAGAAACTGTTTACAAATGATGCTCAAAATGTCCACAAAGGGCAAAACACTAGAAATACTTATGTATCCCAAATGAAGTATAGAGAAGATGCAAACCTAATGCAAGTAAAAAAGGAAATAATGCATGCACTAATGAATATTCATATATGCCTCCATGATGAAAAATAACCTCAAATTTTTGTAGAGGACATAATCAACTTTTCAATTATATAATTTTTTTGAAAACTGGATGTTGTATGTTGAAGTTATGAATTTTTGAAAAAAGAGGGATAAATTGTGCTAGCTGACAATCCAAACAAGACTATTTTGATTTGATTTCTAAAAAATATACTCACTTTTTGTAGAAAAAAATAGAAACCTAGAAATATTGTGATGCTACCAACAAAACCGAAAAATCTTGTTTGAATCCAAAAACCAGAACATGCAATTTGGTAAAAAAAAAGTAAACTTCACCTATAGGAAAAATAACTGTGCTAGGCTATTTGATAGCCAATTGTGTAGAATGTGGTCACTTTCTGAAAAATCTAGTAGATACCCAAATGAGATTTTGACCCTGGGAAAAAAACTTAGAAAATTGTTTTCCTACAAATGAGTGGAAGTAGGATTTCTAAAGAAAAAATAAAATGGTTCCAATAACAATGACTCCAATAAAAGATTTAATCTCAATATCTCTAGCAAAAAATCTCAGCGGAAGGGGGTTGGAAATAAATGCTCTGATACCATGTTAAAGCAAGCTTCCAAGAAAATTTGTACACAAAAAAAACCTTCACAAAAGAGAGAGAAGAAACACATGAAAATGCTATTTCACTAGAAGTGAAAAACAATGAATTGAGATGAGATACAAATGTACACGAGTCTTGCTTATATAGGCAAGGTGAGAAATGGGATTATATAAGATCATGAAAAGTGTCTTAATCCTATCACATGAGACAACTAAGTCATAACAACCTATGACACCCTCAATGAAAAATATTAAATTCATGAGAGAATTATTAAATGCCTAGATAACTAAAAGTAAATATGAGACATGGCCCCATTATAACTAACTTCTAGAAATGACAACTAGAAAACTTAACTCCTAAGTAAACTTATAATAATGTGAATAGGTCCTCACTAATAACTAGTTAGGAAATAACCCCAATTGTACCAAAAATTATTAGATACAATAACTTGGATTTCTTTAGTATCCTTGGTTTTCCAAATCCTATTCCAAATGAAATTAGAGGAATGATACCAAGGTTCTAAAGTAACAATGCAATCACAAGTGAGGAGTGTCTTAGACACTTCACTAATGTCACTAGGTGTGCACACCAATCTGTGACACAAAAATGGTGCCAAATTGTAAAAAAATCTCATAACAAGCCATATTGTGCTCGCCAAATGGTTTGAATTTTGCAATGAATGTCATTATGACGTTTGGAATGCATTTTTCTAAACTCATTCATTTTCTCTTTCTCTTCCAAGGAAACTATATACATGAAAATTATAAGTTGAAATTTACATATGGACATTTACTTTATTATACTTTAAGTTATATTTCATGTATATAGTTTCAGAATGTTTGAGAGTGGTTTTAGATCTCTAGGAGTTATAATGAAAATTCTAGTTTTTGGAATATTTTAAAAATTTGAGACAGTCAAATTTTAGTAATCAACATATCAAATTTTAGTAGTCAGCAAGTTGAATCATCTTTCTCTCTAATTCTCTCCTCTCTAATCTCTACCTCTCCACTCTCTCTCTCTCCCTTCCTCCCTCTCTTCCCTCTCTCTCTCTCATCCCTCGATGCCCTTGCTACATCTTCATCTCTCTCTCCTCTCTACTTCTCTTTGTCTCTTCTCTCTCTCTCTCTACATCTCCTCCCCTCTCTACTTATCTTTATCTCCCCTCTATCTCTCTTTACCTACCTCTCCCTCCATCACTTTGTATCTCATCTATGTATTCGCCCTACCTCTTTCAATCTCTACTCTCTATCTCTCATCTCCTTCCTCTACCTACATCTCTCTCTCACTCTCTATCCCTCTCTTCCCCCTCTATTTCTCTAACTCTCTCCTCTCTATCTAATAACTCTCTCTCTCTCTCTCTCTCTCTCTCTCTCTCTCTCTCTCTCCCCTCTCTATCTCACCACTCTCTCTCTCTCCCACAAAGCTCTATCTCCCTCCCTAACTCTCCCTCCATCACTCCTTCCCTCTCTATTTCTCTCTATCTCTCCTCTTGCTCCCTCTCTCAACCTCACCCTCCATCCCCTTCTTTTTGTCTCTCCTCTCAGTCTCTATCACTATTTTCCCTCCCCCCTATTTCTCTCTCAATTGCTTCTTTTCTCTATCTCACTATTATCTCTCTCTCACAAACACACACACCTCTATCTCTTTCCCTACCTCTCCCTCCTTCCCTTCTCTACTCTCTATCTCTCTTCTTTCTTTCCCTCTTTATACCTACCTCTCCCTCTATCACTCTCTCTTCATCCCTCTCTATCTCACCTATGTCTCCTTCCCTACCTCTTTCCCTCTCTACTCTCTATCTCTCCTCTCCCTTCCTCTACCTACCTCTCTACATCTCTATCCCTCTCTTTCTCTCTCACTTTATCCTTCTCTCTATCTCACCATTATCCCTATCCATACCTCTCACTCCCTCCTCTCTAAATCACCATTCTATCTCTCTCCCACTTTCCCTCCTTTCCTCTCACTCCTTCCTCTCTAAATCATCATTCTCTCTCTATCCCACTTTCCCTCCTTCCCTCTCTCTATCTCACCTATCCCTTTCTACCTCTCCCTCATTCCAACCTCCCTCTCTCTCTTTATCTCTCTTTATCATTCTCTCCTTACCTCTATAATCTCTACTCACCACTCTCTCTCCATCTCACTCTCCCTCCTTACCTCTCTCCCTCCTATCCCTCCCTCTCTCCTTACCTCTCTACCTACCTCTCCCTCCACTACCTACCACTCTCTCTACCTCTCTCTCTCCCTCTTCCCTTTCTCTCTTACTCTCTCCTTCCCTCTCTACTCTCTATCTCTCTTTCCTTCCCTCTCTACTCTCTTTCTCTCTCTCCTCATTCCTCTCTCCCCTCATTTTCTCTCCTCTAACTCTCTCTCCCTCTCATACATACTCACCTCTATCTCCTCCTTTCCTCTCCCTCCATCCCCGCACTCTCTACTTCTCTATATCTATCATCTCTCTCTACAAATCCTCCCCTCTCTATTGATCTTTATCTCCCCTTTCCCTCTCTTTACCCACCTCTCCCTCCATCACTCAATATCTCAACTATGTCTCCTCCCTACCTTTCTCCCTCTATACACTCTATCTCTCCTCTCCCTCCCTCTACCTCTCTCTCTCTAACCTTCCCTCTCTACTCTCATTCTCTCTCTCCCCCTTCCTCTCTCCCCTCCTCTCTCTCACACACACACAAACACACTCACTCACTTCTATCTCCTCCCTACACATCCCTTCCTCCCCTCTATACTTTTATGTATCTCTCCTCTCTATTTCTCCTTCCCTGTCTACCTATATTTATCTCCCCTCTACCTCTCTTTACCTACCTCTCCCTTCATCACTCCATATCTCAACTATGTCTCCCCCCTACCTATTTCTATCTATACTATCTATCTCTCCTCTGCCCACTCTACATGTCTCTCTTTCTCTTCCTCCCTCCCACCAACCTTCCCTCTCTACTTATCTCTATCTAGTATATTCATCTTTACCTCTTTTTCTCTCCCTCTATCAATTTCTCCGCCTTCCTCCTTCCCTCTCTACTTCTCTCTATCAGATCTCTCTATCACCTCTCTCCCTCTCCCTCCTTCCCTCCCTACCTCTCTCTCTCCCATTCCTTCACTAATATCTCTATCTCATATCTTTCTCCCTCCCCCTATTCCTCTCTCACTCTCTCCTCCCCTCTCTATCCCTCCCTCCCTCCACCTCTTTGTCTCTCACTCTCCTTCCCTCTGCTTCTCTCTATCTAACCTCTCCTCCATCCCTTCTTCTATCTCTAATTTACTCTATCTCTCCCTACCTCTCTATCTCTATCTATGTTTGTGTCTCTCTCTTCCTTCCTCCCACCCACCTTCCCTCTTTTCTTATCTCTATCTAACCTATCCTTTTAAACTTCTTTCTCACTCCCTCCCTCCCTCCATCACATCTCTCTATCATCTCTCTCTCAATTCTCCCTTCCTCCCTCTCCCCCTCTCTCTCTCCTATCTAATCTATTTATCTCACCTCTCTCTCTCCCTACCTCTCCATCCCTCTATTCTCTCTCATTTCCTCTCTAATTCTCTTTATCTCACCATTGTATCTCCCCCCCACTCTCTCTCTCTCCCTCTTTACCTTTCTACTTATTTGTATCACATATCTCTATCACCTCTATCTCTCTCACTTCTCCCTACTCTCTTTCTCCTTCCCTCTCTACTCTCTCTATATCAACTCTACATATATATACATACCTCTCCCTCCCTCCCTCATCTCTCTCTTTCCCTCCCCCCCTCTCTCTCACTCTCTCTATTCCTCTCTACTTATATTTATCTCACCATTCTCTCTATAGATCTCCCTCTCTCCCCTACACTTCTCTTTATCATATCTCTCTATCACCTCTATCTCTCTCTCACTTATCCCTCCTCTCCTCTTTCTCTCTATCCTTCCCTCTCTACTCTCTCTATTTCACATCTCTCTCCCCCTATTTCTATTTCAATCTCTCT
>VDFB02372033.1:47958-113955 GCA_007258455.2 Sequoia sempervirens
GTGAAAGGGAGAGAGAGAGGGAGAGAGAGAGGGGAGAGGGGAGATAGAGAGAATTAGAAAGGGAAGGAGAGTGAGGGAGGGAAGGAGAGAGAGGTGAGATATAGAGAACTAGAGAGGGAAGGAGAGAGAGAATGGTGAGATAGAGAGTAGAGAAGGAAGGAGAGAGAAGGAAGCAAAGAGAGAGAGAGAGAGAAAGAGGGGAGGGAGAGGGATGGGGGGATAGGTAGGGATAGAGAAAGGTGATATAGAGAGTAGAGAGATACATACATATATATATATATATATATATATATATATATGAAGATCTAGAAGGAAAGGGAAGAGGGATAGAGAAATGTAGAGAGGGAAGGAGGGAGGGAGGGAGATGGATATTAGAGAGGGAAGGAGAGAGAGATGGACATGTAGAGACATAGTTCTTGAACTCAAGGGAGAGAGTGTCAGATAAAGGGATGGAGATAGTGAGAGAGAGAGACAAGTCCAGAGAATAAGAGATAAAAATGAGTGAGATAGAGAGAGAAAAATGAAATTTGACCTCTTGATTACTAAAATTTGATTGTCTAAATTTTTTTTAAATCCTCCAAAAACTTGATTTTTCATTATAACTCCTAGAGATCTAAAGCCACTCTCAAATATCTTTAAACTATATACATGAAATATAAATTAAATTATAAGAAGCAAATGTCCATATTTAAATGTCAACTCATTTCATGTCTATAGTTTCCCTTAAAGATAACAAGAAGAAATTTAAAAAAAAAATGAAAAAAAAATTCAATATAAAACAAAATATGAGTGCATTATAACGTGCTCATGTTTTGTCAATGCATTCAAATAACACAAGTGTGTTGTAACACACTCACGTTTTGTCAATGCATTCAAATAACAGAAGCATGTTATAACATGCTCACATTTTGTCTTGCTTTGGGAATCCCCAAGCCTTTGGCTTAGATTTTCTTTGGATTTCCAACCCAAAGGCTTGGAGGGCCTTCCCAACATCCAAAGACATGCTTTTGCATTCCAAAAGTCATGAATGACATTTGGCAGTAGCGAAATGAAGCAACCCATTTGGTGAACGCCACATTTGGCACTCACCAAATGGGTTGCATTGGGAAATACCAACCCAATGGGTTAAGTTTTGCTTTGGGCATCCAACCCATATGTTTGGACAACCTTTTCATGCAAAAGATGTGATTTTTTGAAAGGGTAACAAAATTCCTCATATTTTTTTCTATGCTCACTGTCACATTTGTACATTTTTCAATGAAAGTTTATAAAAAACCATGATGGTGTTAACCTCTCTCTTAGCTATCTAAATATATAAAAAAAAAAATCATTTTGATTCAGTTAAGTTTTTGATCCACAAATTCTCTTGTAAATGCCTCTATTTTTTGTCAAAAAGTAACATATGCTAGTTTTAGGATAGATTTTTACTCATTCATCGAAACATGAAACAAATTAAATTTTTTAAGGCTAGACTCCATTCTACACCTAATGAAAAAATAAATTCAATTTTTGATTAGTTTTCAAAAAAATTAGGGGGGAACACACTCAAATTTCAACTTTTTAGGATGTGTCCACTTTCAAAATTCATAAAATATTATATATTCATTAAAAAATTATCCAAAAGAATGAGGATAAACTACATGGTGTTAGCTAATTTCTCACTATTCATATTTTTTAAATTCTAAAAAAAAAGTTAATCAAAAAGGGGGGGCCTCAGACGCTATGCTATTTTTTTGATAAAAAAGGACCTATTCCCCCCCCCCTTTTGAGACCCTTAATCTTCATTAATTTCAAAAAGAATGAGTAGCTTAGAAAAGAGACTTAGAGAAATTCAACTCTTGTTCTTGATGTATCATGAAATTTTGAGTGTAACTATCTTCATTTTCTCGTGCAAATCATATTTTGTTGATTTCAGAAAAAAAGTGGCATCTTAAGAGCCAAAATTGTATCATAGATCCATGCACGTATCCCACTAATAAGTATGATATTAAATATGAAGTTGTGATGATGATGTGTGTGCAATCCCTAGAGGAGAGTTCAAATAGACATGATGCTCACATGTTTATTTAACATTTTTTAAGCCTGACATGTTTCAAAATAAGAAGCCAAATATAATGTGCAACCTATCAAAACTAATTTCAAGTGTTGAGTTCCAAATGAAATAGGATTTTTTTCTTCCATCCACCCTACCTACTTCCCATTATTGTAGGAAATCCCTTATCTACCAGAATTATTTAATTTATATATTCTTCTCTTAATTTGGGACATTCTTTTTGAAGGGAGTGCATTTGGGCTATTGATTTTGAACTACAACAATATTTTTTTTCATAAAAATATCTAAGAAGTTAAAAGAGTATTTTGAGATTCCTTTTGAGCATTATTCAAGTGATTATTTCAAGAATACTTAGCAAGTGTCAAATATTGTTCAAGATTTCAACCATTAATGTTTAGTTTCAAGAAGGAAATGGATTCTATTGAAGTGTCCG
The DNA here is from genome assembly GCA_007258455.2 of Sequoia sempervirens. Taxonomy (NCBI): domain Eukaryota; kingdom Viridiplantae; phylum Streptophyta; class Pinopsida; order Cupressales; family Cupressaceae; genus Sequoia; species Sequoia sempervirens. The sequence goes on from VDFB02372033.1 coordinate 50,445, forward strand.
AAGAGAATATTACAAAAAGTTGCAAGTTTCATTCTCTGAGATTGTACGCACACTTTCAAGGAATGTATGAATTTATTAGAGGTTTCCTATTTTCACAATTTCTATTTACGAGTGTAAATCTCATTTTATAAATGTGACAATATTTTCAAACTATTACACTTTTTAATGATCATTTTGTATTCACATTTGGATTAATGCAAGTTGGTAATGGATTATGAAGAATTTTTTATTTATGATACTGAAAATTTGATTGTATTTTCATACTTTGATAAGCTATTATATGTTTTTCTTCATTGCAATTTTTTTCTTGTTAACTATAACTTTGTAGCACGTTGATAGGAACCAATCTATAAATTTATCAACTGAATAACATAATTGAACAAATTATTAAACTAATAATTCTAGTTTATTCCTAACTTTTAAATAGTTCATTATTTCACAAAAAACATGGAGTAATTATCACAAAATTTAAATCTAGAGCACCCTTTGAGTCATGTATCTTGACCTCCATTGCATTCATTGTAATGGTGATGAAATTAACTATATAGAGGTATTAAGATAGCTAGTTTATCTTAGACTAGTGATGATATTTAGAGTAAAATCAATAAACAAGGTTTAGCTATCATGATTTTTGGTTATCCATTTAATTTATCGAACATCTAGGAACACCCTCTTGAGTCTATAGAGCTCAAATGCTAGGAGATAAAACACACTCTTGTAGATTTGGCCTTCAAACCTCCATGGCCTATGGATGAGAAAGTTTCACTTTGATGATGATAATCATAGCCGTGAAAGTGAAAATATTTTCTAGGAAGTGGAGTAGTGGTTTTGGGATCCAACACTCCTCAAATGTGAATCATAATCTTCAACTTGTGTAGTAGTAGAAACATCATGACCGTATACATCATGTGTTGTATACCTCATCCCAAAATCATTAAAATGGATAATTACATGTGAAAAATAAGAATGAAAAATGTGTGGCGATAGTTGACACCTCAATGAAGCACCTTGATAACCCTAGAAAAAAGGACTACTAGATTGTAGAAAGTTCTATCTGAGTGAACTGTTGGATTACAAATTATACACATTGCATGCTATTCTTCACAATGGAAGGGATTTTTATATGTTGAATTGATGGGAAAGTAAGTGGCCTCTCTAGTTGGTCCTAATAATGGCATGCCCCTTTCTAACTTATGAAGAGCATTTAAATTTACATTTCAAATCACATATATAAAAATATTATAATTTCATTTAATACAAACTTGTAATAAAGTTTCCAATACCATCCACCAGGTCTATCCCATAAAATTTCCTTTATTCCTTAGTGTTAGCAACAATGAATAGAGAGTATTTTTAAACATACATATATCGGATGATGAATACACAAATCATTTTTTATAATTTTGTATCTTTTAATTGTTTATAACATTATTTTATCACATAACATTGGTTAAAATTTCCTCTATAATTTCTCCATGTATTTATTTCCCTACTAACTAAATCTAGTTGAGATATTATCATCTCTAATGACATTGTAAGATATTGATAATGTGTATTTGTTGCATTTGATATTTCTAGGGTTTCTACTAATTTTTAAAGCTCCTTTTTATTATGTTCACTTTTATCTAAATTATTTTCTCCTCAATTGTGAAGATTCCTTAGAATAGTCGAAGAATTTTTTGGAGTTATGATTTTTTTATGCTCATTGACAAGATTTCATCATGTATATCATTAGATGAATGAGGGTTTGAAGGTGTTGAGGGGTTTTGATTTGTTAAAAAATAAAATTTAATGAATAAAAAAATCCAAATAAAAATTGTTCTAATTTAATTGAAATTGCTAAAGAGTTCAATGAAACATGATTCTTTCAATGAAATTGTTCAAAACATGCTCATAAGATGATACAATGGCTCTTTGAAAAAAAGCTAGAAATGTGTCACAACCCTTTTTTTATGAGAGACAAAGTACAAGTGCATTTACACTTGATAGTGAGTGAACCTTGACTTTGACATTACTAAATCATAATGCAATTGATTATAACCTAAATGTGTTATTATTTAATAGCATGTAGTTTTTATAGTCCATGATAATGTATTGCTAAGATTTCCAGCTTGAAATTGTGTGTAGTTTTTAGCATCAATGTTTTAGATCAAACTCCATGATCTATCATTAGGATAATGTAGAAAGAGAAACATAAAGAGATCAAAATCCATGATCTCTCTCTATTTCTCTTTTTGCATTATCTTGATGATGGATCAAGGAGTTTGATTTGAAATGTCGATGATAAAAACTACATGTGTAGTTTAAAGCTAGAAATCTTAGCAATATGTGTTATTATTTTTTTAACATTGAAACAATAATATTTTTACAATACAATAATATTATTAATTATTTAATAAAAAATAGACTTCTTTTAGCATCAATATAAAATTTCTCATATTTTACTTCATTCAATATAAAACTAATAATAATTAATATTTTAAACAATAATATATTTTATTTTATCATATAAATCTTCAATAAAAAAATTAGAAACCATTTTAATCAATATAGTTTGGAGGACACCAACTCATATAGTGTAATATCTTCCCTCAAAATTGATAAAATCCTTGAAAGGGATCATATTAGTTATAATAAGCGAATTAAACTTTTATCTTTTAGGGCAACTGCCTTTCTAAGCCAAAAAATTATGTTTAGAGGACAATGGACTAGTTTATCATAGTTCTTGTATGTGGTTGAAAGAAAAAGATACAAAAATGGCATAAATATTGTGGTTGTCAAATTTTGTGAACTTCAATTATTGTGGTTTATTATCATTTCCCTCTAGATATGAGGGAGTTGGTCTTAAGTCTATGTGAATAATTGATAGATAAATTATAGACATTATTTAAGATAATTTAGAGTGTTTTTTAAATTAATTATGTTTTTTTTTTTCATAATGTTTTGGATAATATTTTTTTAATGAATTATATTATATAACTAAATTGAAAAAGTAAGATAAAAGTAATAAATAGTCAAGTAAATAAAAAATGTTAAAAATAAGTTTATTTTTTTATATAAAAAATTAATATGATGTATTCTAAATATGAAAATAAAGTTTATATTTTATATTTAAAAATTAATTAATTATTAATCAATGTCAAATTTTAATGGTCCCATTCAATAAGTTGATGGGTTGAGAGGGTCTTTACATTGAATGGCTTATTGTCAAAGATTTCAAATGATAACCACCCTATGTTGAAATTCTAGCACTGTTTAATTGTCATCTTGTGTCAAATGTTAATCCATCTATACATTTGTTTGTTTTGACATATATGTTCACTATTTCTCTTAGCATGCTCTTTGTGTTTACTATTGTATTAAACTATTTATAAATTGATATATTTATATTTTATAAAATATTAACTGTAATTGTTTATTAAAATATCTTTATTTTAAAGATTGTCATTTTAATGAATTTTAAATTAAATTTGTTTGAAAGAGTTTATAAATTATATAAAGAAAATATAATTTGAATTTAATTGTTTCTAAAGTATAATTAAACAAAAGATTTAAAAACAGATAATTATTTGAAAAAAGTTAAAAATTAAAAATATATTTTTTAAAAATTAAATATTTATGAAATGTTTAATTGTGTAGATTATTAATTTTCTGAATTATTTAAAGTAAGTTAAAATAATATTTTTTAAGAAAAACAAAAAAAAACTTATTTTTTTAGTAAAAATATTCTTTTAAATGCTAAACAAATATTTAATAATGTATAAGTATTTTAAGTTTCATCTTATTTCTTTCTATTCAATTTCCTTTATATTTAATGTGGCAATAGATATGGTTATCTTAAACAACACTTATATATAAATTTATTCGCTATAAATTTATGCCACCACTAACTACATGGCACTCTAGTTATATCCCGTATGACCTCCACCTTTTGGCCCCCAGCTTGCACGGTCTTTTCCTTCGCTCTTACATCATCTTAACATGTTCATGTATAGGACCCTTCGAATCAATATAAATTCTCTCTTTTAGACCTTGCTATCTCCGCCAAAGTTGTATATAAAGTAGTCACAAAAGGATTCAAAAGGAAATAATGTTCTTACTGGTTAGAAGCCCATGGAGGATGGCAAGGATTTGCCAAGTGGAGAGTGGGATTTAGAAAGACTCCCCAACAATGTATTTTTTTTCGACACATAATTATAATGGTGCCTTTATTTTTATTGAATTGACCACTTGATAATTGTTTCTTTTATAGACCATGCTCTAGATTTTTTGTGTGGTTATTTTAACCTCTTAGGGCTCTCTATTTATTTTTCTCGTGACTTTAATATTCAAAATTTAAAGCATAATATTGTACTATGTATTTTGAAAGAAATTAATTATAATATTTTTGTTAGAAAAGAAATTACCAACATAACTCATCCTCTTTGATCATGATAAATTCCCAGCATGATTTTCTTAATTACTTTTGTTATGTTTGGGAATATTCATTATTCATTTTGTAATGGATTTTTATTCAATTTTGAATGCACTACTTAATGCATTTTACACAAATTTTTTGACACTATATCTTGTCTCCAAGTGCTTCAATTTCAAGTAGAAATTTATTATTCAATTTTAGGTTTTCTATTTTATGTAAAATAATAAAATTAAAATCCATGATTTAATCATATCTTAGATATTTTCTCTTGTCATATTATCAAGTTTTATTACTTAATGATAACTTTTTTGATTCTTTATCTAAATATAATCCCTTGATGATAAGCTTCAATAAATCCATAGCCATTGGTAGATACTAAAATTTTCTCATGTACATCTATTATAGATTGGAGAAATGAAGAAATTGGTTGAAGAAGGGAAAATAAAATATATTGGACTTTCAGAGGCTTCTCCATCAACAATTCGAAGAGCGCATGCTATTCATCCTATTACAACAATTCAATTAGAGTGGTCTTTGTGGACAAGAGATGTTGAAGAAGAAATTATTCCAACTTGCAGGTACACATGTTTTGAGGGCTATTTTTTTTCTTAAAGTGTCTTATTTAGAATGACTAAAATTTAAGTTTTTATTTGTAGGGAGCTTGGTATTGGAATTGTGCCATACAGTCCTTTAGGTCGTGGTTTCTTCTCTTCTGGAGCAAAGCTAGTTGAAAGCCTAACAGATAAAGATTCTAGAAAGGTATTTGGATCCATTAATTTTTCTTTGCATTAATATCCTTTATTAATAATGTAGTTCTTTGGTTTATATTATTATTTGTGACTTTTTCAATTTGGTTCCTTTTAATCATAAGTATGAAATGATAAAATTGTTCTTTGTTTACCAACATTAGATATTAATTATCATTATATTAACTTAAAAAAACCAATGTTTTAAACTCTTATATTTTAAATTTTAAAGTCATGAGTTCCATTCTATACTAATCTAGACATTTTTAGAGTTTAGAAAGTCTATTGCAACTTTTTGGGTATTTGTGAGTCAATTACAAAGAAAGTTGGAACCTTGGTAAAAACTTTATTTTTTTCCTTTGGCTAAGGATGCAAATCTACGAGTAGGATGTATTGAAATTCTTTTTATATTATCTAATGAAATTTTTTCTTTCATATATTTATAACTATGATGATCTCTAATTTTGTGAATGTTCTAATTTTGTAGAGTATTCCAAGATTTATAGGAGAGAACCTCGAAAGAAATAAGGCTATAGTTGAGAAATTGTTAGAAATTGCTTTAAGAAAAGGGTGCACAGTGGGGCAACTTGCACTAGCTTGGCTTCAACACCAAGGACAAGATGTTTCACCAATTCCTAGGACAACCAAAGTGAAGAACTTGGAGGAGAATATTGGTTCTTTTCTTGTGAAACTTACACCCAAAGAAATGAAAGAAATAGAAGACATAGTATCTTCTAATGGTGTTTATGGAGATCGATATGGTGTCATTCACATGGATTACACATGGATGAAGCTAGAAACACCTCCTTTATCATCATGGAAAGTGATATAAGCAATTTTAATAGTATCTTCCTATGGCTAGTTCTATGCAAGCTAAATGAGTGGATTCCACTTTTTTTAAATAAAAAGGAAATATTCTTGATAAAAAGTTGAAGCTTTTGTAATGTTCATTTATCCCATAGAATAATGTGTTATTTGTGGTGATTTTCAACAAATTTTATGTGTATCATTTTTTCTAATGTGATGAATAGAGTATTTTATAAAGATGATATTTTCATACATTTCACTATTTCCTTTGGGTCAATAATTTTATTTACTCGAAGAATATAATTATAAGATACATTTCTCTATAAGATAGTCATGATATATCATTCAATACCTAGAGTAAATTAATTATATTCATGTATAATTTAGAGTAAATAATATTGAATAATTTTTAACTTTCCAAGTATACTATTAAAGTCTAATTTGATGAAGTGTGGGCTTTAATTTCATCATTTTATGTGTACTTTATTTGATGGTAAAATACTAGCATTTTTTAGTAATAGTTTGACAAAATATAATTGATACTTATATAGATTAACATATAATTAATAATAATTTATGAAAACACATATACATATCAAATATAATTAGAATTATTAAAAAATAAAAATAAAATGAAAAGGTAAAATTAGAGTAACAAGAAACACTCTTAGTAATAATGGTAGTGCCAAGAATCAAGTTTGAAAGTGATGGATTACAAATTTGAACACAAAGATATTTATTTGAGGATGCATTTGGGACAAAAAGAAAAGAATTGAAGACTTTAGTAAAAAAATTATTGAATCTAAGAGGAAGTTTCAAAAAGAATTGGAATCTATTGCAACAAGTGGAGAAGTTTGTTGGACTTGTGAGGGTTGAAGATATGGCATGACTCATAACTCTAAGTGAAGGTAAAAATTTTCAGGGAAAGGCATGATGGTAAGAGGAAGTTCAAATTTTGATAAGGAAAGGGAAAGGAGAAAGGTTTCATGGGGAGGTATGTCAAGTGCCAAACCTGAAGCCTGAACAAAAATTTCATGCACAATTCACTTAAGCATAAGAAAACCTTTTAATACTTAGAGAAAAATGAAAGAAAGGGATGGAAATAGATATGATAGGATCATTAAGTGCATATGAATTGAATATTATATTTTTCACACATGTGAATTAATTGAGGAGGTGATATTACAAGGTATGTTTGATTTTCTAATTGTGTGTAAGATTTTAGAATTTTAGGTTATTCATTACTATCATTCCATTATCCCAACTCTCAATATCTTAGTCCTTTTTTCATTTAAAATTTTGTAAACTGTTCTAGGCCATCAAACTTCCCCTACCCAACATACATTTTCATTCAAGTCTATTTTTTCTTTTATTATTATTAGAGTGTCAAAATTCTCCATCTTATCACCCCTTTCACTTTTCCCCACTCATTTCTCTTGTCCTTGCTACTATGTTGGATTTTCCCTTCCAAAGGTAGCTTTCTCATATCAGATCCCCAATCCCTAACTCTTGAATTTCAACCTAATATTTTTCTATGTTACTTTATCAAAGAGAATGTTGTAACCATACCTTTACCTGCGTACTTATTTATCTTTATCCCCAAGCTACAAAATTCATATTTTATTTTAATGCATTATCATGGATTCAAAGGTACAAGAATCCTTTTTACATGGTACTAGGTCTGAGTCATCTTTGAACCTCAACCCTTAATACTTATTGCTATCCTATCTCCTCATAATTGTAATTTTCAACTTTCTTCCATATTATTACCACTTTAGATGATGATTCCCTTAGTATATACCTAATCCCTAATTTCATAAAAAATCCATGAGTCCTGAGCTATCTCCAACCCTAGAACCCCAATAGTTTAATTTATTTTTTTTTCTTAGTACACTCCAACCTACCCAATAGATTACCCAGAATATATTAATTATTTGATAACTTTCCTTGTAAGTAGTAGATCAAATCTACTAATACCAGAAATAATTGTGAACTATTAAATGCACATATTTAAAGGGTAAAGAAGATATAAATGTGCATGCCTTAATTAGTATGATAGTTGAAGTTTTAGAGCTAGATACTTCCACACAATATCCAAGATACTATTTTAGAAAAATTTGTGAGCACTCCACCCTATACTCAAATGTTAAATTCATTAATTCTTAGAATTATGGTGAATGTGAAGAAGATAATTTTATCATGCTTTGAAGTGTCTATATACTTCCTATAGGGATGATTTCTACACATAGGCATAATTGTGATGAGGTCACAAGCATGGGTAACATTTGCAAATGAAAAATTACCATGTTTATTTTGTCAAGGTCACTTACCTAGGTCAGATACATATATGTGTAGGTTTATTCCTCATTTGAATGGGGGTTCATTTTATGCTTTCATAGAACATAAGTTTGGATTATTCTAGGGTTTCAAATTTTTTAGTTCATTCACTATTAGGGTTGACTATCTTGTAAATTATAGAGAGAGGGATTTTCAAATAAATATTTATAATCACATGCCTCCTTTTTCAATTTATTTTTATATTAAATATAGTTAACCAAACAAATTTTACAATGAGTATCCCAACTCCAAACCATTTCAACAGGTGTTATCTATCAAAATACAATAGGAGAAGAGTTTACAACATCATCATGTACATAATTATAACAAAAACAAGAAGGTTAATCCCATGCTCCTATAACACTAGTTTTTTATTCAACTACATCATAGTTAAAAGCCTCAAGAGGAGGAATTATTAGATTGGGATCAAATTTTGAGCAAGTGAACTATTCATATTTCTTCTTCTTAGTAGTATCTTCTGCATCCATAAGCTTGGATATTTTCTTTACTTTCATGAAATTTTTAAGCAAATCTAGTTCTTTTTTATTTAGTTTGGTCCTTCCTTGTGGGAAGAAGTGAGCTAATTAGACCTCTATTTTGTAAACAATGGTGAGGCCCTCTTTTAATAGTATCATGAACTTTTCCTTAGTTATTTCTAGAGTTGTTGATACCTATAACATTATATACAGTGAAATGATGAAAATGTAGTATGGTGCTATCATATGGTTTAAGGACATAGAGAAAATCCACCTTTCCAATTTCATTCAAGGATAACCCTTAATATCTCAATGAAAAGGAGAAAGAGATATTGAAAGAGGGCTATCTAAGGGTTGAATGCAAACTAATAAGGGGTTTACCACCAAGTAAGAACTTGGAAAAGATAATAAAATGCAAGATGCAACACTTAACCCTAATTCAATGTAATGACCTATAAAATGACCTAGAAAATTAAATAAAACAATACATAAAGCTACATGAAGGAATAAGTGCTCTTGGAAAATCTAGAGATGACCTGAAAGAGCTTTGAAATACTTGAAATTTTGATTTTAATGGGCTGGTTGGGACTCATTTTCCAAGCTAGGCGAAACAGTCTAGTTTCTGGAAAACTATGCGAGAAAAGGAATCTACCAAAAGGGTATCTGAATCTACAAAAATATAAATTTTAGCTAGACCTGGGACTCATTCACTAGAAGTGGAAAATCAATCTAGTTAGGCTTTTTTGAAACTTCAAAGTTTGATCTTTCTCTTCTCTATCTGCTTTGTCCTTCCTTAGTGATTTCCAAATATGAAACCCTGATTTGCAACCTGTAGCTGTTCTCCAAGGTTCTCCAAGACTTGATGACAACTTTGATGATTTGACAACTTTTCTGAATCTTGCTCCTTAGGAAATTTGCAACCTAGACTTGTGAATCACACCCAAAGGAGAGGGGAAAATTTTGTTTGGTTAGTAGACAAAGGTTTTCCTTGGCCAAACCCCATTTTGGAAATCAATCCTTGGAATGAAATCAAATAAGAATAGAGAATGATGAATGAACAAATCACAATGTTGCAACTCACCAAACCCTTGCAATAAAGTGTTGCAATTTTTCTTGAGATGGCTCCAATGGATATATATCTTGACTCTTGCTTGAATGATGTTGATCTTGGATGAAACACTTGCTTGAATCACAAAACCCTACATCACAATTTTTAGCTCCATAAAAAACATGATGCATGAAGTCTTTGACATGATGATTGATGCTTGAATGAAGCTCTAAAACACTTGATAATCTACTCTTGAATGCTTTTGTGAACTTAAACTTGCTATTAGGAATTATCTAACAAAATTCTTAGGTGAAAATGAATGAAAGAACCTTGTATTTATACTCAATTATGCAAGAATTTCATAAATTACATTAAAAGCCGACATTAGATCTAAGAGAATAAAATCCTGCCAAAAATCTGAATTAAATTTGATTTTGGGCCACATGGGGCTCATTCCCCCAAGGTGGAGAATGAGTCCCACCAAGCATAATTTTTAGGACCATTTTAAAAAAATGCTTAGAAATGTGTGAAACCAGGTTTGAGACCCAAAAATATAGGTGAACTCATTCACACAAGGCTAGATCACTAAATCTAGGCCATTCAAGCCTAGAACACCTAAAAATTTATGATTGGGTAATGATTTACAGTGTCGAGATTATCCTCAAAAAGATGCATTAAATGGGATTTGTGGATACAAAATAAGGCTAATTAAAGCATAAGAAAGCCCAATTATTAATGACAACCCAAGAAAAGTGTGAAATTGTGTTACAACACTTTACAAAACTTTAAATAAGGCAAGATGAAGGTCAAAAAGAGGTTATTTATGTGTAATTAATTAATAAGACTTTAGAAAAGTGTGAAAGTGAGTTACAACACTTCACAACACTTTATCAAGGTACTATTAATCTATTTTAATTCACAAGGGCCCAAGACCTAATGTGAATATGTTAGGCATATTACAACATTAAATTGAGGCCAAGTTAGGGGACCCTTTTCTATCATTACATCTAGCCCCCAATTTAGTGATAGGGCGAACTTTCTTCAAACTCACACTAGAGTAGATCAAATGCAACAATGCCAACAAGATAAGATATCCATGATCAAGAGGAGTTCAAATACACTAATGGTAGTATGATAGGATAGACATAATCAAGAGGGTTGCACAAGCCCTTAGGACCAAGTTCCTATGACAAACAAACATAAGCACAAAATAACACACATGAAAATGATATAAAGAGAAAAAGCAAGGCATAAGCATGCACTATCAAAGACATAATAAAATAAAATAACATGAAAAAGAAAAGGGGAAAACCAAGCTTTTATTTTTTTTCCAACGTGATGTGGATCGGATCTAGGTTGTTTATCTGAAAAAATGCATACTCACTCTAAGGCAACAAAACTCATGGTTGTTCGCTAGGTGAGAAGTCCAAGAAGGTGAGAAACATACACTCATGGTTGGTATGGTCTCACACACACATACAAGTGGATAAGGGAAAGTCATTCCCTTGTTCGACTTCCCATCAAACCATACCGAAGTTATACCTCCTAGTAACTTTAATAAGGTGCCACAGAAAAATATATATTTTTGAGCTTCATGAGACAAGCAAAGCTTCGTATGCTTGGAACTCATGAAAAAACAAGATAGCTCCATAGGCATGCAAGTTGTGTTATGTAAGGTGGCCATATAGCTAAAAATACAAATGCAACAATAAGGAATGTTCAAAGGAGTCTTGCTTGGTTCATGCGAGGTCTTAACTTAGGGAACATTGTGAATAATGTCTCCAAGAGAGGACCAATAAAAAAATAAAAAATTTACAACTTAGGAGATTCAGTTTGTCACATCAAGACACTAAAAGTAATTTAATGTGCTAAGAGAGATCATGCTTTTGAAGGACACCCACAAGGTGTTGCCACAATAGTCTCTCACTTTTGGGACATGTTGATTTTTTCCTGAAATCACCTTTTTTAGAAAAAAACAATGATTTAATCCTTGAGAGGTTCCATCTAAAGGGTTTTAATTGAAGAGGGATAGATAATATTCCCTTAGATCAAACCTCCTTGTATATAACCCCTCTATTATTAAATCATGCCCACAATGGAGTCTCCTTCACACCTATCAAAATGTTGGAAAAAAACAATTTTTCTTTACATTTTAAGGGATTAAATAACATCATTTAGAAATTATATTTTGTACGGTTGTAGCCCTTGAAATGAGCTTTCCAACAAGTATAGTTTTTATGTGTTTTCATTTTATCATGTATTTAATTTTTATTTTTTATTAAACATAAGTTTTTTCTCCAAACATTGAGCTCTTCATTCTATAGAGGTTGAAAAATAGTAAGACATTATTAAAAAGTTACAAAAAATATTTGTTCCCTCCATATTGATGGTTCTTGTTTGACCAAAAAAAAAAAATGGATTTTGACATATACATAAGAATTTATATTATATGACACACACGTATGTCCAGATTATAATGACAATGACTTCAAAAATTAATTAACAATATATGTAATAAAAAATTATGAAAAAATATACATTCCCTTCATATTGATGTTGAGAATCTATATTTCAAAAATTATAATTTTATACTTTATAGAAAAAATTTATGTTATACAACACAACCGTTACTTTCCAAAAATGTTGTTCTTTGCTTAAAAATAGTTGTTAAAGGAGATGTTGAAAGATTCATAATTTATTTCAAAAAAAATTATAAAATTTATATTTAGAATCTAAATAGAAATAGCCACAAATCACTAGTTCACATCATCTTGAAATTATTGATGGTTTAGTTCCTATAGGTCTTAGAGGATGAAGATTCAGTTAGTATTTTTTATGTAAATGTCCATCTTGGGAAAAAAGTGAGACATAGTATTGTGATTTCACCTCACACCCAATGTCATCCACAAAGCAAAAAACACATCGTATAAAGTAAGAATACTACACTCTAAACTATGAAGAAGAAAAATGCAAAAGAATAATGTCAATGTATGCCCCCACTTTAAATAAATTGCTAAATATTGGTCATACTATGAGCAATTACTTTAAAGTAGCAACTGAAAAATGATACTAGAAAAGAAGACACAAGAGATAAATTGGAAAACCCTATGCCAAGTCATATGTTTCCAAGTAAAGCTAAATCATGTGAAAGAAAAGGAAAAGAGAGGGGTTTCCCCCAAAAATGAAAACACCAAACACATAAGGGATCTATAGATTTGAGGTCAGTATGTTCTTGCTACAATGGGTTTTTTTAGAGAGCTTAGAACTATCATCTTTCCCAAAATACTCACAGAACTAGAAGAATGACATAAATAGAGAGAAAAAAAAGAAACACCTTTTAGGTCAACATGGAAGAAACATGAATGTCTTGACACCTTGCATCACCCCCAAAGGAAAACACAAGACAAATGGAAAAGATAAAATGTGAAAGATTTATGACATAGAGAAGAATGAAGGTACAAATAGATGATTTTCAAAAAGAGAGATACATCAAACAAAATGTCATGGGGGATCACATTATGCACATGAAATCATTAAAAGAAATAATGAGAAAGAAATAAAAGAATAGTAAGGCATATGCGAGTCAGCATAAAGCAGGTCATCCACATCCCAATCTTGGTTGATATAAATGGGAGGCAGGAAACTAGCCAAAGGGAAAATGATGAGCTAAACTAGGGCCATCACTAGGTTCAATACTCAAGATATTAGGAGAATTGTCATTTAAGCTCATGGAAGAGGAAAATAAGGTATTCAATTCATTATCCACTTGTTCATCAATCTATGCAATCTATTCATCATCTTCTAAATCACATCAGGAGGTCGAATGATAATTTCCAAGGAAGGGTGCAACTCTTTTTGAGGGAGTATGGTCATCATGCATTGCTTCAGTGAAGTTTGGATTTTGATTGTATTTGTTTAATTCTTCATGCAACCTATGAGCAAGGGCATAACATCTATGCCTATGCTCTCTAGCACCTCTATTTTTTTTAGTTCTATTTTCAAGTTGCATTTGTGTAGGAGAAGGTTGATCAACCATAAGTTTCTTTACTTTTGCAAGGGGATGAATAAAAGGAACCCCAGGAGGTTGTTCAACCACTATCTCTTTAAATTTGTAAACTTTTTAAATTCTAGGAGGTGTGACGGGATTGTTTTCATTATCTCTTAGTCTTTTGTAGGAGGTAGGTGAAGGTTTTGTCTTAGGTTGGTCTTGGTTGTTTTGAATTTCTTTAGGCTCAAGCACAGTTTCATCTAGAATGGTAGGCTCGATGGTAGGTGGGGAAATGTTTCAAAGGGATATTTATACTATCTTCTTTTCCTTGAACTTTTGATAAGATAAGAAGAAAATTCCCTCTCATGGTTTTATAGGTTTTATAGGTTTGGGCTAGAAGAAATCTAAGGAAAAGTTACCTTTGGAGGAAAATGAGTTAAAGCCACTATGATGGATAGTGAAAAATTAACAATCAAAGGGAAACTTTTAGCATTTATGCACAACCAAAGGGACAAATTTCATGGAGCGAAGCCATGGGTAGCCAAGATTCACACAAAATTGGTCTAACTTGGGGATGATGGAGAATGAGGTATCTGATGTTTTCAATTTTATTTGCAATGGTAAGGTGATTGATGCCATCGCAAGGCAAGTGAAACCACTATGTGTCTTGATCCATTCTTTCAGTTATCATATATATCTTGATAGTGCTCATGCAAAAGTAAGAATTCCTCAATGATCACCTTCTCTCCACAGGTGAGATCTTTTATTATCCCAATACTAGGCTTATCATAGATACGATCAACTATGTAAAGAGGACCATTGGGTACATGTTTAAGTATATCCTTATATGAGAAAGCAATGTCGAGGATTTTTATTTTGGCACTTACGAGGAATGATGTCTATCATCCCTACCATGTCACCTATAGGATCATTATCTGTAGGATCATGTTTAATAGAATCATTGTTATCATCATATGTACGAAATATTCATCACATCATTCTTTGTGGTTTCATTGGCTTTGAAAAATGAAGTGTTATGTTTAGGCATAGGGTTGGTGAAAATTTGAAAGTTTATGTTAGGAGGGGAAATTGACTTATTTCCTTGATCACTAACACCTCCAATAGAAAGGTGACCAAAATCAATGAGGTCTTGCATAAGATGTTTAAGATGCTTGCAATGTTGTATATTGTGTCCATTTTGTCAGTGATAATGGCACTAAGAATTTGATCTAAATCTCAAAGGTAAAGGCTCATTAGGATCAAATGTTTTGATGGGAGGAAATGTAATCATTTGTTGTTTTAAAGTTGGGACATTATGTTATGAATGGTATAAGGTAAGAGAGTGAAGTTCCTTTTCAGGTCCCCATAGCTCAAGGATACCGCGACTTTAACAACATTTATTTGGTTATTAACATTCTAAGTTGGTTATTGAGGGGGGATGAACTAAAGGAATCCTTTATTCTTTTTCCTAAAAGGTTGGGAATTGTTTTGGTTTATAGGCGTGGATTTATCAGTACAGATAGAAGTGGACTTGGCATCATGACTACTAACTAAATTTTGATAATCACGTAAGGAGGTACATAAGTGTATAAAGGAGGGAAATTTCATCATGGAAAGCTTGTATTTTATCTTTCTTTGCACAAATTTTATATGAACATCTTTTGAAGGTGAGGATCAGGAACCTTGACAACAATTTTGGAATGAAGCGATCGGTAGCATGAGATAAAATCGGTTATCTTTTCTTCATTTTTCTTGCATCTCATCAAATCGGCCAAAGAAATCTTAGGAGTCATATGCACTTGGAAATGGTTGAAAAATTCCTCAACATGTTCATTGAATGAATGAATTGAGTTGTACAGTAAAGAAGAAAACCATTCCAAGGTAGTATCTTTCAAGGACCTAGGGAAAAGATTAGGGGTATGTGCAAGATCATGATGGGCCAAAAAGTGGCAATATGATGGGTATGTGGCTAACAACTTTTTTTAACCCAAAATTGATGAAATTAAAAGGGTTTTTAAAGGATATTATCAACTTTCCACCAATATAAATTATTCTTTACTTTGAATTTAATAAGTAATTATTATTTATTTTCTATTCAAATTACAACTAAAGTCCTGATTGATAGACTAATTCAAAAACATCTATAGATTTCAAAAAGTATCACATTTTTTCAATCCAAAACATGCATCACATTATATGCTTCACATACTATAGGATTAAAAAAAGAAAATTTGAATTTCATGAAATTTTGACCAAGTTAAGGTGGTCAGACATACGAGTTTTTTTTATTTTTTAAAATTTGTAATATAAAATTCATAATTAATTATTTACTTAAAAAAAAATTACAAAAAAATATGTATCACATCCATAAATGAGTCCTCTACTTATATCTAAAATCTTATAAAAAAATATTATCATTTTATTGTGGTTAGGGTGGTCAGACAAACACCTACTTCTTATTTTTTCCTTGAAATTTAAGTACTACCGCATTGAAATTTCAAATTTTCACTAACAAGATTTTTTTTTTTAAACAAACCTAGTAGTTTAGAAACTACATTCAATTTTCTATAGATTCTATTCTTACATATTTTTGAAATAATATAGATAAATTATTCAATTTTTTACGTCAAGTCGCCTAACTCTGATTTTCTAATTTTTTTGCCACTTAAGGGCTTGTTTTTTCCATGATGATCCTACACATACCCTTAGCCAAAATTTTATCATCAAGTACAAAGTCACTACATAAGGTAGTATAATCATTAATGTGTGTTGGTGTCATCCACCTCCTAGGAGAACCATCTACAAAAATAACCTTCACAAAAAATGAGAGAGGAAATACAAGGCCAATTTACCAAATATGAGTGAATAAAATGAGATAACTAAAATACATATTGGTACAACCTTTTAAAGGAAAGAAAATGTATTATGGGTGGGAAAGCTACATACACAAGAAAAAACCACTTGAGAGATTAAATGTAAAATTAAGCCTAAGTAAATTTAAGCAAGTAAATGTTAAAAACCATTCACTCCAACACCCCCTCTTAAGTGCAACTTAGGGAGAATTATCATGCAAAAATGAAGATGCAATATGGGTCCCAGCTACACAACCATGTTAGGTACCCATTTACAATGCAATCTCTCACAACTAGAGAAAAGGAGAAAAAAACTGTGTGAAAAAACCCCTCTCCAAAAGAGAGAAAAGAAAAACAAAAAATGATGCATGGATGGAGGGCTCAATCACACCCCTAAGGACTACATAGATCATGTATATACAATCAATGAACCCCCCATAAGAGAGAAAGAGAGAGACTATATAGCCCCCCCATAATGTGTAATCATCCAAAAAAATGGTAAATGCTTGAAGACAAAACATAATCCAATGTTGACAAACAACTTGTCTCCCTTTTGGAAGAAACAAAACCAAGTACAAATGCGGGTATGCTTCCCACTCTGGATAGGAATTAGTAAGTGAAATCCAAATGTAGGATGAAAATTCCTCTAAAATTTTCTCATGTTCTGCCAAGACCTTGAAAGATGATTCCACAAACCAATCAGGAACATGCCCAATCACAATAGAAGGTGAAAAACAAGGTACCACTATAAACTAATTTTGAACATTTTCCAAAGATAGAGGTGGGGTAGCAACAGTTGTACCACAACTATCATCAAATAGGAGGGATATACCCTCAAAATGTTTCTTCCAAGTTAGAAATATGAGATTCTATGAACAATGAACCAATGTACGTCAAATAAGAATCCCAATCAGGAAGACAATGAGATACTGGTTGTGGTGAATCGTTGGACATGCTCAATGAATCACCAAAACAAGATGAATGGTCCTAATGAATAGGAATGATAGGAGCCTCAATCAATGACTCTACACAATGAATCACTAAAGGTGAAGGCACATCAACTATTCCCTAACAAAAAATAAGGAGCATCTCAAGAACCCTCGTCATCCTCATCTAAGGATTCAAAGTATTCCAAACCTTCAAACTCCTACATAGTAGCATGATCATAGGGTATCATGTCTAAAAAATAAAGAGGCACAAGACAATCTAAAACTAGATCATATGGGAATATCTAAGTATTGAGATCTCCATGTATTTCCCAAATTTTAGTACAAAGAATACGAGGACACCCAAAATGATCAATAACATTCAAAGTGGCATCATCAATATGCATTTCCATAACTCCTAGGACATTATCCCTTTTGCAATTCCATGCAAATTTCTTACTATCAGTACCAGGAAGGGGAACAAGATTATATAAATGTGGTAACAAATGAAGCCACCTAATATTTTTATGATACCATCTCTCCATTGTTTATAGTTTCCTATTTTCAACATAATCATAACAGGATGAAATGAAAACCTCATAATCAACTATGACACATCTCCAAGAATATAAAGACATTAACATTCAACAACAATTAGAAACTCCCAAATACTGCAAATGAAACCTTCCCAAAATACTTCAGGAAGCAATAATGCAAAAAAATAGGGCTAGAATTTGAAAAAAATTGAGCAAAAAATTAAACACCTTACTAGGTTCTTGTGTCAAATCACCAAGCAACTCTAAAGAGCACATCAACACTAGTCAATACACATGAGAAACAATCTGTGAGAGTTTGTAAGTCATGATAATATTTTTTTATAATATTTTAGATATAAGTAGAGGACTCATGTCCCGATGTGATGCATATTTTTTTGTAATTTTTTTGCAAGTAAATAATTAATTATGAATTTTTTATTACAACTTTTAAAAAATATTAAAACTCGTATGTCTGACCACCTTAACTTGGTCAAAATTTCATGAAATTCATTTTTTTCTTTTTTTAATCCTATAGTATGCAAAGCATAGAATGTGATGCATGTTTTGGATTCCAAAAATGTGATACTGTTTGAAAGCTATAGATTTTTTCAATCAACCTATCAATCAGGACTTTAGTCATAATTTAAATAGAAAATGAATAATAATTATTTATTAAATTCAAAGTAAAGAATAATTTATATTGGTGGAAAGCTAAGAATATCCTTTAAAATCCCTTTTCTTTTCATCAATTTTGGGTAAAAAAAGTCGCCAGCAACATGATCATGCACATACCCACTCCTTTGTTTTGAATCATATCCACAAAAAATGGTTTGTGGCTTAAGTGAAAATGTGCCCCTCAAGTGAGGTATTAACTACCAAAAATGGTTTAGGTTGTACAACACTCTAATGATGGTCTTAGCTCTAATTTTGATAAGACCACTATCCTTGAGGATTCAAGGCTTGTGAGGGAGGAGCTTTGTATTGTGGAGAATGGTGTTGTTTGAAGTATCATTAAGATTTGCAAGCATCCATTTTTTGGTATGGTTCATCTCAATGAACAAATTCTTCTATGACACCAACAAACAATATTTCACTTCCTTTAGATTGAAACCTCTAAATGAATTGGGCTTGTGGTAGTAAAAATCACGCCCCAAACAACCAAGAGTTTTCCAATTCCTATGTTGATAGCTCTCCAAATAGTAATAAAAATTGACTTGTTCTAGATAAGCACAAAACACCTTAAAATATGCTTTACGGCCTCCTAAGATATAGCACCTATAGGAAAAAGCTGAGGCTTCTTCAAAATTCATAGCCAACAAACAAAGAAAATAGTAGGCAACAAAAAACACCCTTCAACAAGAAAATCGAAAATGAGGTATCTTTGAAATTTGAAAATTTCAAATGCCAGAAAAATAAGTGATCTCAAGCACTTGATGAAAACTCTCAAAGAAGGAGTTGTAGATAGTAGGATCTAATACTATGTTGGTGTCATCCACCTCCTAGGAGCACCATCTACAAAAATAACCTTCACAAAAAATTTGAGAGGAAACATAAGGCCATTTCACCAAATATGAGTGAATAAAAGTAGATGAATAAAATAAATATTGGTATGGCCTTTTAAAGGCAAGAAAATGTATGATGGGTGGGAAAACTACCCACACGGGAAAAAACCACCTAGGATATTAAATGTAAAATTAATCCTAAGTAAACTTAAGTAGGTAAATGGTAAAAACCATTTACTCCAACAACGTGGTTAGTAGGATCTCCCTCTCCTCATATTTCTCAAATCTAGGAACCTCTACACCTTGTGGCAATGATGTTTGCAATATCTCCAAGGAAAATGGGTTGATTTTGACATAATGTGTAGGTGGTCCCTTTTGATTTTGATTGATGGTGGAAATTTTTTTTTGAAGGGATGAAAAGGTTTGGAAGAGTTGATTAATGAGAGGTTCATTGCTTGTGTTATGAGATTGAAGTGAAAAAGGTGAAGGGGTGTACATGTTCAAGGACAAGTAAATGGATCACTTATGCATGTTAACTGGTAGGAGATATGACATGCAATTCCACAAAGGAACTATGGATGCTAGCAAAAATACCCAAGGAATGAATCACATTACTAGTTTGTTGCATTGTTCTTGTGACTTGAGGGTTGGTATAGATAGGTATAGGGGAAATTTTTGTGAGAGGAGGAATTTGAGTTCCTCCTTGGCTTGTGACATTGGTTGTAGGTAAAGGAGAACTAGTGGTTGAGGGGAAGTGTTTTCCAAATATTTGCAAGTTATGTTTTTCACAAGGTCAAGGCCATCTTCACTTTCAAGCATGTGGTGAATGTTATCTATAGTAGGGATGGCAGTGGTTGAAATGTTGTCATTTTGTACTTGATATTGTAGGTTTTCTAGGTCCTCATGAATTTGAATTATGTTTTCTTGTGGGGCACTATCATTCCTTGTTTCAACTTGCATCACACTACTTGAAAGCAAAGAGTTGTTGAGGGTATGGTCCATACCTAGTGTACTAATGTCAATACTAAGAGTGAAAGAGCTAGAAAACCCAAGATCCATAAGGATTATGCTACCACAAGATGAAATGAGTCTCAAACTTCATCTCACTACAGTATTAGCGATAGGACACCAAATACTCATACAAGGGATACTAAATGCAATATGAATGCAAAGCTAAGAACAATGAAATTCTTTTAACAAAAATTATAGAAATTGAAATAGAAAGGCAATAACCGAAAAATGAAAATTCAGAAATAAAAATTTAAATGCCATAAAATGCAGTTCAAAATATACAGAGGGAATGATTCTCCCAAGGTGGTGAATGAGTCCCATTATTGATATTTTTCAAAATTTTCAAAAAATAATAATTTAATTTTATGCTTTTTATGTTTTAGGATCTATATCTTTGATGCAAATGCATATTTTATATGTATTTCAATGAAACGAGATGCAAAAATGCAAGCTATATGAGCTTTCACTAATGCAAAATAAAAAACCCTAGAATGCCAATTAACCAATGCAAGCTCTAATGCAATGTTAATACAAGCCAAAGGTAGGATGGAAATTCACTCTAAATGAGAAATTTAATGTTCTAAATGCAAGTTCACAAAATTGAAATGTTGAAAATGTGGTATGGTTATATCATATAGTTTTAGGACATAGAGCACACCCACTTTCCTAATTTCATTCAAGGATAACCCTTGAGATCTCAGATCTTGCAAGAGGGTTGTCTAGGGGATAAATGAAAACTAATAAGGGGTTCACCACCAAGTAAGAAATTGGAAAAGATAATGAAATGCAAGATAAAACACTTAACCCTAATTCAATGTAATGACCTATAAAATAAACTAAAAAAGTAAAGGAAACAACACAAAAGGCTATAGGAAGGAATAATTGCACCTAGAAAATCTGGAGATGACTTGAAGAAGCTCTAAAACAATAAAAAATCTACTTTTAATGTTGAGTGGGACTCATTTTCCAAGCTATATGAATTAGTCCAGATTTTGGAAAACTGTATGGGAATAGGAATCTGCCAAAAGGGTATCTAAATCTACAACAAAACTGAATTTTGACTGGAACTAGGACTCATTCGCTAGAAGTGGAAAACCAGTCTAATTAGGATTTTCTTAAGCTTAAAAGTCTAATCTTGCTCTTCTATATTTTCTTTGTCCTTCCTGAGTGATTTTCAGACCTAAAACCCATATTTGCAACTTGTAGGTGTTCTCCAAGGTTCTCCAAGACTTTATAACAACTTTGACAACTTTGAATGATTTGACAACTTTCCTCAATCTTGCTCCTTGGGAAATCTATAGCCTAGACCTACAAATCACACCAAAATGAGAGGGAATTTTTTTTTTTGGGTTAGTAGACAGAGGTTTTCCTTGGTCAAACCCTATTTTGGAAATCAATCCTTGAAATGAAATCAAATAAGAATAGAGAATGAAGAATGATAAATGAACAAATGACAATGTTGCAAATCACCAAACCCTTACAATAAAGTGTTGCAATTATGCTTGAGATGGCTCCAATGGATGTAGATCCTAACTCTTGCTTGAATGATGTTGATCTTGGATGAAACACTTGCTTAAATAAAAAAACCCTACATCATAATTGTTAGCTCCACAACAAACATGATGCATGCAATCTTTGGTCAACATGATGATTGATGCTTGAATGCAACTCTAAAATTATTGATGATCTACTCTTGAAAACATTTGAATTCTCTTGTGAACTCAAACTTGCTATTAGGAATGCTCTCACAAAAGTCTTAGGTGAAAATAAATGAAAGAACCTTGAATTTAAACTCAATTATGCAAGAATTCACAAAATTACAACACTACAATCTAGCATCAGATCTAGGAGAATACAATCTCACCAAAAATTTGAATTAATTTTGATTTTGGGCCACACGGGTCTCTTTTGTCCAAGGTGGAGAATGAGTCCCATTAGCCATAATTTTGAGACCATTTTCAAAAATGCTTAGAAATATGTGAAAACAAGTTTGAGACCCAAACATATAGGTGGTACTCATTCACCCAAGGTGGCAAATGAGTCCCAGATCATTAAATCTAGCTCTTTCAAGCTTGAAACACTTGAATTGTGATTGGGTAATGATTTGTGTGAGGATTATCCTAAAAAAGATGTATTAAATGGGGATTATGGATGCAAAATAAGGCCAATTAAAGCATAAGAGAGCCCAATTATTAATGACAACCCTAGAAAAGTGCAAAAGTGTGTTACAACACTTCAAACAAGGCAAGATTAAGGTCAAAAAGAGGTTATTTAGGTGTAATTAATTAATAAGACCTTAGAAAAGTGTGAAAGTGAGCTACAACACTTCACAACACTTTAGCAAGATACCATTAAGCTCTTTTAATTCAAAAGGTCCCAAGATCTAATGTGAATATGTTAGATGTATTACAACATTAAATCAAGGCCAAGTTAGGGGACCTTTTTCTATCATTACATAAAGATAGGTGAGATCACACTTGAACTGAGTGAGATACCTTCTAGTCCCTTGGAAAACCTTATCATTCCGCTTATTCTAGATAAACCACAAAATATCATTACAAATATGAGCCAAAATTTATTCAACTCAACATTAAAAGCTTCAACATATCCATCTAGAATTTCATGCCATGAAAAACCACAAGGATCAAACCAATTGACTAGTAAACCAGAAAATAATGACCAAATTACAACAAAAAATTTACATTAAGAAAAGAGATGGTCAATAGTTTAAGACACATTACAACATTCACACATTCTAGTATAAATTTCATATGAATACAAAATCTTATCCATAGTTTTTTTTAAGCAACAACAACCAATGAAAACAAGCTTTATTGGTTCGACTGAGTTGTTCCAAATATAGTTCAACCTAATAGACCATTTAGATTCTGACCAGTGAAAGTTCCAAGATATATTGAGCTATTTATGAACCTCTCCCAAGCTAGATACTAGGGCATAAATTTTATTGAGTGTCATCTCTATCAATTTTGATCCATCTTTCCAACAAACCTTTTATAGAAGATCGGCCCCACTTATCAGTTGTATCAAGAAAAAGTCTCCCACCACCTTTTTAGAATTGAACATATTTTCTTTTGGGTCAATGGAATATCGATGTTATCTCTCAACTGCTCCCAATCCCTTAACTTGTCATTACATATAATATCCTACATATATTTGGTCCCATTTGAGCTCCATAAATTTGCATAGCACCCTTGAGACAAGGCTAGGGGTTTATCATTCCACATAATATTCCACCAAATCAATCTATCTTTAACACACTAATTCAAAGAAAAGGAATAAGATTCTCCATTACAAATCCATTGCCTTACTTTAGTCCATTCCCTCCAAAGAGTTACAAACACAGGCAAGCCAAAAGCTTAACCTCAAATTGGCCAAAATAGGATATCTTGAAGATGTAAACTACCCCAATGTTTTCCTTTCTTTGGTTTGGAGAGGGATAAATTATTTCTAATTAATAATTTCCAAGTATCTTCACCCTCAATATCCTTAAAGATCCATTTGTAAGACAACACTATACCTTGGAGTTCGAGATCTTTGAGCCCCAGGCCCCCCATCTGCTTAGCCAAGAAACACCATTTTTAGTTCACATTGTGTCTTTTCATATTTCCCTTACCATCCAACCACAAAAACTCCCTTCAGATCTTTAAAGTTTCTCAAATTGGGTTTCAAAAAATAACCTAGCTAAGGAGCAATATATGGCATGAGAGGAAATAACTTTTTGAACCACTTGAAGTCTCCATAGTAAGGATAGCAGGTGTGTTTTTCATTTTACATGTTTATTTTCAAATTTTTGGAAGATCCATTCCCACATCTTTTTTAGAGAAGGATCAATAGCAAAGGGTATGCCCAAATATTTTACCACTTTAAAATGATCATTCCATTGTAAACGTTTATTACTTAGCTAGTTAAGTGGGTCTTTAGACTAGCTAAACACCATGGAATTGTTTGGGGAAATTTTAGATCCAGAGGCCTCACAAAAGATATACATTTTATTCATGATATTATCAATTTTTTTCTCTACATGCCAATTCTATGAACAAATATATGTCATCAACAAACTAGGCATTAATCAACTATTCTTGATTTGGAAGCCTAATGCCATTTATTGGAAGGGAGATGAGATTAGTTTTGAGGATATAGTGCATTGCATTATCAACAATCACAAATAAGGTAGGAGAAATTGGGATCATTGTCTTGTATATCTTTGGAGCATAATAGGATTAGTGAGAGTACCATTTATATCAATATGGGTAGAAGAGTCATTAAAAAAAATATTAATCCATTTGTAGAATCTTAGGGGAAAGCTAAATTTTTTTAACATATCAATCACAAAAGGCCACTCAGTCTTGTCATAGGCCTTTTCAAAGTCTAATAGAATCATTGCAACATTCTTGTTTTAATTCTTTGCCTAATGCATCCCTTCCCAGTTGGTTATCCAAATTTCAAGTATATACCTCCCCTTTATAAATCCAATTTATTTAACTAAAACAATATTATTTAGATTTCTTGTGAGTCTTCTAGTCAAGGTTTTAGAAATAATTTTATACGAGACATTCAAAAGTGTTATAGGTCTCTAGTTTTTAATTAGCTCCTTGTATCCCTCTTTAGGAATCAACTTAATGATACCTTTGTTAGTATTGGGTCCTAAAGAGTTTCACTAATAGGAATAATTATAGACTTCCAAGAGTTCTATGAAAACCCAATCAATATTAGGCTTGAAAAACTCTAAGTTAAGTTCATCTACCCTAGGGGAATTATCATTAGCTAAGGATTTAATGGTTTCCCTCATTTTTGTGGTAGTAATATCCTTATCCAAATAGGATGTATCCTCTAGGTTGACCTTATTTGGGATTATTTTGAGACAAAAATTTCTAGATTCCAAAGCATTACCATCCATTTCAAAAGAGAAGAGTTTTTGGAAGAAGGAATAAAATGCTTCTCTCATGAAGGTAGGTTCTTTGGAAACAATTTCTTTATTTGTAATCGGTCCAATCTCCTCTAGACACTATTTAGACCTGGTCAATTTGAAGAAGTATTTTGTTACTTTTTCCCCATCTCAAATCCAATTAATATTGGCTCTAATTTTTATCCCTTGAAATTTGTAACTCCATATTTTCCTATGTAGGGATTTGGTTCTCATCAAGGACGCTTCTAGCTATACGTTAAGAGAGTTATCCTGAACCCATGCTTCATACAATAGGAGATTTTGGTGTAATAAGTTTTCAAGCTTTTTCTTATCAAGAGATTTCCTTTTTCAAATATTTTTAAACATCTTTCTCCAAACTATTATCAGGTATTCCCACTTTTGTATACAATTAAGATCATTGTTTAGCTTTTTCAAAAGGAGAGTGGTCATTTTGATGCAACTAACGTACTCCCCATCATTGAGAAGGGATTTATTCAACTTGAAAAAATGGGGCCTACTAGAGGGTGGAGTAGAGGGGGGGTGAAGCAAAAGGAAGTCTCAATGGGTGAATTTTTTGACATTGAGATGTGATGATAACCACAGATTTTGTACCATGCTTTCCCTTGAAAATGAAATTATCCATATTCCCATAAAATCTATTCAATCTACAATATATCCTTTTAGTTAGGGATTGATTATTGCACCAAGTATACCAAATAGACTTAGATGAGTCTTTTCCAGGTTCTAAGGGATCAACCAAATTGAGTGTTCCTTTTAGTTTAAACCAAAAAAAATTATTTATTACCTTCCAATATCATATCATTACCACCTTTCTTGTCTTGTTTCATTTCAACCATAGTAAAATAACTAGTACAAATCCAAGGGATCTTAGGTAGATTCCATACCATCTAGTTCCATAGATTACCCCATTCTCTATAATCACTTGGTGCATAAAGTGAAAAAAATACCATTACTTCTAAATAAATCTTTAGAGAAATCCATGTAAGCCTATTACACAAAGAGGTCCACTAGTTGACAACTTCTTTAGCCCATTTAGGATTCAATATAATGGCCATTCCCTCTTTACCTTTATCATGTCTTGACATGAAAACTTATTCATTCTTCCAAATAAAATTCATTACATATTCAACATGATATCTTGTAAGCACAAAATATCTAGATATTGCCTATTATAGCCACATACTTTTTTTCTGGTCATTCCAACCATCTAATTTAGCTCATGCCCTACCATGGTTCTACTGATGTAGTAGATGGCCCTCTCTATTCCATTTTCATCATGCTAAGCTAGGAGAGCACCAAAACCTGCTATTGTTGTGATATGTAGAGAATTGGTGGTTTTCCTTGGATTGGTGGCATAAGCACTAGAGGTGTGAGAAAATATTCTTTGATTTTGTTGAAGGCCTAATCACACTTCTCATCCCATTTTTACACTACCCCCTTGTGAAGTAGGTGAGAATATGGGATAGAATTTTCTACTAATTAAGCTATGAATCATCAGATTGACTAGAGTCTACCTTGGAGGCCTCTTAGCTACTTCAGAGTTTTGGGTGCCTCCATCTTGAGGATTGCTTTTAGTTTAATTGGATATATCTTAATTTCTCTCATAGACACAATGTATCCCAATAGCTTCCCTGATTGTACACCGAAGGCACACTTCTTTGGATTTAGGTGGACCTTGTATTCCTCAAGCCTATCAAAGATGGAATTCAATGCTGCTATGTGATCAATCCTAATACCAACAAAACACAATAAAAAAACACATAGTTAGATCAATGCAAGAAAGAATCAAGATTCCATATGAAATCCATTAGCAATGCTCAAAATAGGAAGTAAAAATGAAAAACACAATGATAAAACAATGAAATCCTAATTAAGGAAGCAAACTTTTGGTCTCATGGGGGAATTAGTCCCAATTTGATGTGAAAATTGGCCCTTTTCCAACTCGTATGATGCAATGTTCATGAGTGATGAAGTTTGATCCACTTTGTTGAAGATTCACTTGATCTCCATGATGAAAAACCTACATAACCTAGCTAATACTTTGATAAGATTGATGAAAATGGTGATGCTTGAAGATGAAATTGAGTATAATAAGTTTGCTCAAATTGTGGATGATCAAATGAGGAGATAAACTTCTTATTTATAGAAAGACAAGATGAAAGAATTCCCAAAATGAAGCAATGTGGGACTAACTTTCAACCAATGGCCAAATGCCACTTGTCAAGAGATGAATGGGCCAAGGATGTGTACATTTTGATGAATGTACAATCAATTAGCATTGTAAGGCTTTGATAGTTTGGTTGACTTAGATCATTCATGATGTATGGAGCAGGTTTATATTCCATGTTCCTCTTGTGTTTTGACCTTGTTGGCCTCTAATGGATTTAGTACCAATGATGAGATGAAGGGTGAAAAGGGTGAATGATATGGGTGTTGAACTTTTTAGGAACTTTGGATCAATGCTAGACTTAGGGTTTGATTTTGATTGGTTTGATTGGATAATGAACTTGTAAACTAGGGCTAATAATGGAAGACTTGCTTCACTTGCCAGGATCAAATGCTCATGCCCTACTAATTCCTTTCTATTTTTGTGTGTCTACAGGGAACTACACAACTATTAGTCTAGTGTCACCATATAGAACTGCTAGCAATCCAACATCGCCATACAACAACACTTCAAACTTCAAACCATGCCACTTTTTCTTTCCCACCCATAATTCAAAAGTTCAAACTTCTTTGCTAGGTCAATTTACGGGTGCTAGAATTTCCAAACTCTAAATTGCACCGCTAGGTGAAATTCTGATGCAAACCTCCAAGCGCAAATTTAGTAGTGCCATATAGCAGTGTTGAGTCCTTTAAACTACAACACCTATGTAGAATGTGACACTAAAGTCAAGTAAACAGTTTAAATTAGTTCAATTTTGACATGTTATTTTTCATTTTGATTATTCTGAGTTGCTAACTAGTTGCTCTAAGCTCTATTTTGTAGTTCTAATCAATTTTTACAGGTTGGCTTGATCAAAGCTGAAGAAGGGAAATAAAGTTGAAAGCTTCATAATGACATCATTCGCTTATTACATCAAGTGTTTTTAAACACTTTAGTGTTTGTTTAACACTTTTGGAGAGATCATAATCTCTCTTAAGGAATCTTTGTCTTTCATGCTCTTAGAACATATTAAGTTTCTTTTGGGATCTAAAAAGAACACTACAATTTTTTTCAATTTTTGCTACAAAGGGCATACAAAGAACATTAAACAAATCCACTAGATTTTGTTTAAAGGTTAAAAATTTAACAAGGCAACTTTCACACAGTTTCCTTTGGTGCTTAAAAAAAATTCACTTTTGAGGATAAAATGAACATGTGCTACTTTTTCTTGTAATTACTTACCCAAAGTAATACCATCGAAAAGGCATATGCACTTCTCTCATGCCTCACGACTATCTTGAGAATCAAAAGGATTTTTGGTGATCTTACGTTGGGTAAAGTAATTGCCTCCACATTTCATTTTGGGATTAAAATTGAACACATCTTGCAAGTGTGTGGAACATATTATGTGTGTTCTCTTTTTGTTTCTCAAAAAATATCAATCAAACTATGGATATGTTTGCTCACTTTTGTTTATCTTAGAGGGCATACCTTGTGGGAAAAAGTAATCACCCAAGGGAATGACCCAACCGGGAACATGCTAAAGCCAAGTGACTTCCACCTAGGATATAAGTGTGGGTACTAGAACAAAATCCATTATCATGATGGTCATTCCAATGAAAAGTGCAACAATGGTCTCTCGTTGAATGGATGATCACCCACAAATGGAATGGATGCATCAAAACCCTTGTTTAGAAAAGGCCAAAATCCTTGATCTATTTGTTGGTGCAAGAATGGTCGTTTTGAAGCTGCCTCACACTTTTACATCTTTTAGTAGAAATGGTAAGTATGCCATAGGATTTTAATAGGTGTTGAAGCTTGGCTTCCCCATATAAGTGAGTGTCATGGAGGGGAGCTAGTGGGACCAAGCATCTAACCATTCGCTAAAAGTAAGCATAACTAGACTTGTCCAAGTGGGGATTCAACAAATATAGTCTTTCATGTCCATAGGGTTGTGATTTTTCTTGGAAATAAAACACTTTTCTTGTTTTTAAACATTGGGAAACACACATTCAACATTATCATTAGACTTCAAACCCTTTAGGAAGCAAATATTTTGACAAAATTCATGTGTTATTCCGTGCCCTAGGGATTCAATGCTTAGAGGACTCTACACACCTGGATTTATATCTCAATTTGCTTACTAAAGTCAACAATAGGAAACTTTCTCCTTAATTTCCTTGATTTCCACATAATATACTTTGTGGGATGATAAGAAGTTAGGAAATTAGAGATTCAATTTGAAAACCTAATCAAGAATTGTTTGTAGTAAAAAGAAGTCACTAAGCAAAGCTAAGACTAACACCATTTCATCCTAAATGATCCCTTTGTCTAACCATTTAATTGAATACCCTTATTTTCTTAAATTCATCAATTTTCCTCTCTTAATGAAATAAATCATTTATCTAATTAATTTTTTCTCTTTGTTAATTAAATTAATCAATCTGATTTAATTAATGCTATATCTCTATTCAATTAAATAATTCATTTCATTTAATTAAATCTCTAAAGTCATCTTATTAAATTGAATAAATTAAACCTTATTTGATTTAATCTAACATCATCCCCTTTAGTCAAATAAATCAAAATATTTATTTAACTAGCTCTAAATCATTTTCCTCTCAACTTTGATTTATTTAAATCCTAAAATCTAAGTCAAAATTGTTAAATCAACTAACCTTCTCTTAATTTAATCAAATCATGATTAAATATAATTTTAATCCATGTCCCATCCTCTAGCTTTTGCCACTTGCACATGAAAATATATTTAATTGATTTATTAAATCCCTATTTTCACTCAACTTGGCATAAAAGAGGAATATTCTTCCAAATTTGAAAATCCCTTCAAGCAAACTTTGTCCTTCCAACAAGGCATTTATTTCATCTTACAAGTCGTCTTGCATTGAGCCAAGTGGCCATTACTCCATTTGACTCTCCCTCCACCTTGTCATTTCACTAATTTCAAATTTGAGCTAATTGCATTTATAGGCACATTCATCAAAATGTACACATCCTTGGCCCATTCATCTCTTGACAAGTGGCATTTGGAAATTGGTTGAAAGTTAGTCCCACATTGCTTCATTTTGGGAATTCTTCCATCTTGTCTTTCTATAAATAAGAGGTTTCTCTCCTCATTTGATCATCCACAATTTGAGAAAACTTATTATACTCAATTTCATCTTCAAGCATCACCATTTTCATCAATCTTATCAAAGTCTTAGCTAGGTTATGTAGGTTTTTCATCATGGAGCTCAAGTGAATCTTTAACAAAGTGGATCAACCTCCATTACTCATCAACATTGCATCATAGTAGTTGGAAAAGGGTCAGTTTTCATATCAAATTGACACCAATTCCCCCACAGGATCAAGAGTTTGCTTGCTTAATTAGGATTTCATTTTTTTATCATTGTGTTCTTCATTTTTACTTCCTATTTTAAGCATTGCTAATGGATTTCATTGGGAATCTTGATTCTTTCTTGCATTGATCTAACTATATTTTTTTTATTGTGTTTTGTAGGTATTAGGATTGGGGTTCTACATTTGGCACTAGGAGGGAAAATCTCAAGTTTAAATCATGTTTTTATCAAAAAAATTGTTTTTTTTTTTCTATTTTTGTGTTTCTATAGGGAACTACACCACTATCAGTCCAACCACACCATATAGAACCACTAGCAGTCTAGTGTCACCATACAACACTGCTTCAAACTTCAAACTGCGTCACTATCTTTACCTCCTAAAATTCAAAATTTCAAACTCCGTCATTGGGTCAATTTGTGGGTGCTAGAATTTCCAAACTACACCATTGGGTGAAATTCTAACATAGTCATGTTCTATGTTCTATTGTAGACCATTGCGTGCAAATTTAGCAGCAACATATAGCTCCACTGAGTCCTTTAAAATGCACCACTTATGCAGACTGCAATGCTGGAGTCAAGTAAAGGGTTTAAATTGGTTCAATTTTGACATGTTCTTTTTCATTTTGATTACTTTGGGTTGCTAATTGGTTGTTCTAATCTCTTTTTTGCAGTTCTAATTAGTTTTTGTAAGTTGTATTGATCAAAGGTGAAGAAGGGACATCAAGTTAAAAGCTTCATAATGACATCATTCACTCATTACATCAAGTGTTTTTAAACACTTTAGTGTTTATTTAAAACTTTTGGAGAGTTCATAATCTATCTTAAAGAATTGTTGTCTTTCATGCTCTTAGGACATATTAAGTTTCTTTTGGGCTCTAAAAAGAACACTACAATTTTTTTCAATTTTTCATATCCATAGGGTTGTGCTTGTTCTTGGAAACAAAACACTTTGCTTGTTTGTAAACATTGGGAAACAAACATTAAACATTATCATCAAACTTCAAACCCTTTAGGAAGAAAATATTGTTGGAAAAATTCATGTATTATTGCTTTCCCTAGGGAGTCAATCCTTAGAGGTTTCTAAACACTTAGATTTATATCTCAATTTTCTTACTAAAGTCAACAATAGGAAACTTTTACCTTAATTTTCTTGATTTCCACATAATACACTTTGTGGGATGATAAGAAGTTAGGACATTAGACATTTCATGCAAGATCAAAATCTGGAAACCAAAGTCAAAAGCTCTTAGTCCAAAAGATCATCAAAAGTGTCTCTCAATGCTCTATGAATTCAAACAAAGATTACTTTTCAACTTTTATAGAAGAACTTCAAGAAATAATCCCAATTTGTACTCATTCTATTATTGTCAAAATCCAAATCTTTTTCAAGAATTTGAGCATCTTGTTTAGAGTAAAGTGTGTTCTTGAAAACTGAGGTCTTGTAAACAAGAGTCTTTTTAGGTACACATAGGATCAAAATCAAAACCTTCATCCATATTTCAAACATAAAACCAAAATCATCTCACCAAAAATCTTGAAAATCTTGAAATCATCCTTCATGCTAGTCTTTTTGGCAAATCAAAATCATTGAATCAAAATCCTTGAAACAAATCAAAATCCTTGAGATCCTTGAATCAAATATCAAATCATCCTGTTTGGCTATGTATATGTAGATGCATCCTTCTACATGTTCTTAGTCAAATTTTCATGAAATCATATTGTTTAACTAGGTATATGTAGATGTATCCTTCTCCATATTCTTAGTTGAATTATCATCCTGTTTGGGTAGGTGTGGGTAGATGCATCCTTCTCCCTACACTTAGTCAAATTATCATCTTGTGAGCAAGTCTATCCCATAGATAACATCCAATATATTGTGATAAATTTGTTCATTAGCCAAAATAAAAACAATCCAAAACCAAATCAAGTTCAAATCCAAATCCAAAATCCAAGAATCCAAAAATTTCCCAAAAGTTTAGCATCCCCTCAAGATCTTCTAAGATTTCAATCATCCATATCATGCATCTTTCACACATTTTATCATCACGCCTTTGATCTTTAAAAGCATCCTAAATTTTCTCTTTTGTACCTAAAATTAGATCAATCTAAATAATTAGAGATTCATCTACCACATTCTTGAAAATTGATCCCTATTTTATGGAGAAAACTAAACCACAACACAAGAGGAACATGGAAGCCAACAAAGAAACATCCACTTAAAGTGACCTAAGTCAAACCAACTCCGAAATAAATCCCATTGGATCAAGCAATCCTCTAACTTTCCTTCATCATCACAAAATCCTCAAGAGGAAGGTGAAGTAGAGGATATCACCAATCATGCCTTCAGAATGACAGAAGAGGAAATCATTGAAATGATCCAAAATCCCAAGAATCATAGAATTATCAACATCATGATGAAACTCAATCCCTCACAATATATGCTTGAATTAGCAAAGCAAGGGGCTAAACCCCCTTCCGATTTTGATGTGAGCACTATTGTGGAACCACCTTTTGGGATCATGCCCCCAATATCAAACACACTCTCGATTTCATCCACACCCCCAATTCAAAATTTCACTCAAATCATCTTGCAAATCACATCATCCATTGCTCCAACTCAACCCATTGTTAACAAGGGAAGTGCATTTCTCAATTCCTTACAAACACACCCCCTTGTTAATAATCAAGATTTGGACGCAAACACTATCTTGGGACAACCCACTCCCCAAAATCCATTACATCCATATGTCCCCCTCACATTTCATGATCCCAATAACCCATCATCATCATTTCACGCAACACCTCCAACCTCTCTCCCTATGATCTCGCAAGGAGAAGGTGACTTATTTCAACCAGAGAGCTTCTTCAACCCTGCATCTTCATCATCTCCTCAAGGGAGTATGCCACTCACATTCCCACCACTTCCACCTTTTCCATCAATATTCACACCCCTCTCATTTTATGGCTTCCCCCTTTACCAAAAATCAATTAACAAAATCGAGTCAACCCCCCAATCATTAATAAAAGCATCATACCAAATCCTCCAATCTTACCATCGATATCGCAATAGATGGAAACCATCCCAATAACACAAGCCACCATCACATCATCAACCATCCCTCAAATATCTCAAAACATGGTCTCTCAAGGACCAAGCATATCAATCACACCATCTGCCACTCAAATCCAAATCATCAATACGATGGTGCCTCTCATCACCACAACAAGCACCATTTTGAATCCACCACCACTACCACCACCGCCAAACTTGAACACATTAAATGAATACAACATTGTGCTACAAGCCACTCAACAAGCTACCTATCAAAAGGCACTACAGCAAATAAAAAACCAACAAGTTGCATAGCTAGCCACTCAACAAGCACAAACAAAACTAGCTGCACAATAGGCACAACAAGCTTCTCAAGCCCAAGAATTAATACAACATCAAGCTGCCCAAGCTATGCAAGTAGTTCAACCTGTGCAAGTAGTTCAAGTTGCACAAGATGTGCAAGCATCTCAAGCTGCACAAGCCTCTCATGCTGCATAGGCTCAAGCACAATATCTCGCACAGTAACAAGTAACCCAACAACAAGCATACCAAAAAGTGCTAAAACAATACCAAGAACAACAAGAAGCAACTCAACTAACAACTTAACTAACAACTCAACAACAAGTGATGTTGGCACAACAACAATAGCAAGCTAAAAAGAACACTATTAGCTCAACAACAATAAGATCAACAACAAACATTATTGATATAGCAACAATTTCACGCATACTTGGTGCAGTAAAATGTGCAAGCACCATCCATCAATACACCAACCAATCCACCCATCCCATTGACAATTGAACCACAACAAAACACCTTCAATCCATTCCTTGATCCACAAAATGATGTGACAATACAAATCAGGTTGCTCTCGCAACAAGTGTTTAATCTTCAGTCAGGGAAAAGCACAAAAACAACCAAAAACTTGTGTCCTTATCCATTTGATAGGAGTCTAGCAATGAAACCATTCCCAAAGGGATTTGAAATCCCAAAATTTGATAAATATCATGGGACAGGAAACCCTGAAGATCACATTAGGAATTCCAAGTGCATTCCATGGAAGTTGTGTATGATGATACATATTTGATGTGGCTATTTCCTAGAAGTTTGGCTAGCCAAGCCATGGAGTGGTTCTCTCATCTCCCTCCAGGCATCAAAAAGTTCCAAGAGTTAGTAGACACATTCATAAAAAAATATGCATTTAATATTAGTATGGATGTTAGTCTAGAGGAACTATCAACTCTAAAACAAGGTAAGAACAAATCATTTGCTTTCTTCTTACAACGATGGTGATCTAAGGCCAATCATAGAAAATGGGCCATGCCTGAAGAACAACAAGTTTTCACCATCATTTTAAATCTCGAAGGATCCTTAACATTCCATCTCAAAATGCAAGGTATCACCACATATGACCAATTGATATCCAATGCACTCAACATCAAACAAGCCCTTATTGCACAAGGAGGATCACCCGCATATCCTGAACATCAAAACAATCACCCATCCACTAGTTATAATGACAAACCTCACACATGGGCAAAGAATAGAAACAATACCAATGATGGTGTTGTGAACGCCAATGTTGTCATTAGTGCTCCTCAACAAAACACACTAGCACCCCAACAATAGCCCCAAAACAACAATCCAAACCATCATCAAGCTAACACTATAACTCAACAACTTAGCAATAAGATAATCAATAATGTGAAAAATCAAAGGGGGCCACCCTAGTGAAACAAAAGATCCCCCAAGCCGAAGTGCATAGCCCTTAGGGAATTGACTGAATCCATCATGAAGGGACTAGTGGAGGAAAAACTCATCACCATCCCCACCTATGAAAATTATCAAGAGCCCTTGGTGAAACTGCTGTGGAATAACAAAAATCACCTTTGTGATTTCCACAAGATAAAGGGACACACCATTTCTAGTTGTAGGAGGTTGAAGAACTTGATTCAAGACCTCATTGATGATAAAATCATAAATGTGGAACAACTGGGAGGAAATCAAAACCTCAAAATCTACATGAATCTAATACCCAATCATAACAACAAAGGGAACAATAACAATGACAAAGGAAAAGGAACCTTCAAAAGTGTGAATCATGTATACGACCATGTCATCACATCCCTAGATGAGTATTACATTGTTATCACCATCAAAGGAGCCCAAGTTGATTGTGGAGTCACCACAAGAGGCAGAAAATTCAACATCACAGGGTCATCTCAGCCAAACAGAGCACCCACTTCCAACTCAAGATTTGTTCCTAATCGCTATAATGTACTTGACCAATTAAAAACAACAAAAACTCAGATCTCCATCATGGAGTTACTGAATATTTCATCTTCCCACTGAAAGATCCTTGAAGAAGCATTTGCTTCATCCACCATCTCTACAGACCTTGATGCTAAACAATGCCAAGCTATGGTCAAAAACATCATTACCCCAAATATCCTTACATTTTTCGATCAATACTTTCTTGTTCAACCATCTCACAATCATGCACTCCATCTGGAGGTCCTAGTGCATAAGAGAAAATTTGAGAGAGTCTTGGTGGATGGAGGTACAGGCTTAAACATTTGTTCCCCCAAGTTCATAAAGAATCTGGGAATCTTAGATGATTCCATTGAAAAATGAAAAGACATCACAATCAGGGCTTATGATGATCAAGAAAAATTGTCTTAGTGCACTATTCAACTCCCTATTCATGTAGGGATGGCAACTATGGAAACTACCTATCAGTTCTTGGACCTTGATTTACCTTACAACATTCTTCAGGGGCATTCATGGATCCATGGGATGCAGGTAGTGGCATAAAATTTACACCAATGTGTCAAGTTCACATACCAAGGCCAATAAGTCACTATCCATGGGGATCACAAACCATTATTTTACTAAAAGAGCCTACAAGCAAAATATTACAAAATCCCCCAAGTGCCTAAAAAAGATGAAGGCCCATCAACTCCATACATTGACCCAACCACTCTCGCTTCCACTTCTACGATAGAGGCACCTTCCACTCACGCCATCCCCGCCATCTCTTCAAGGTCATTATCTAGGACAATGGGTGTGGGCACTATTCAATTCCAAAAAATGCTTTTGTGGTAGGAGAGTTACCACAATCTCCCAGGTCATGAGGACGACCGCAAGCAAATGATGCTTCTTCATCCCAAACATTCACTACATGATCTTCTAGCTTTAGAAGTTGGGGAGATCTCAGTCAAGAAGTAATAGAAGAGGAACCATCCCATCTCTTGTATCAAGATAGTAGACCGATAGCTAATCTACCTATGGATGATAGCAATAAAGGCTTGCAAATGATGCTCATAATGGGTTATGATAGAAACCAAAAACTTGCATAAAATGACAACAAGATTTTAATACCCATCATTCCTGAGACATGAATGAGAAATCTTGGCCTTGGATGTAACCCTCTGAGTATAACCATACGTGGATGAGGTCCCCCAGTTAAAGCAATCAAGGCTCCCCATCAGCCAACACCAACTAAACTTTTCCTACTTGTATCTACTGGCTGAGTCATAGACAATTTCACATTTGACATAACTAATGTCTATAGTAGTAGCAATGATGAGGAAGGTGCCACAACTAACTTTCCAATGATTTTTGAAAATTCCTCTCCTCATGATTAGTACCATGTCATTTGAGTCCACTAGTCAAACCTATGAAACCAACCTAGTTTATCCCCAACTCATCAACTACAACCAATGAGGACCACCGGTTATAGACACTTTAAAAAATGATGAGGTGTTCTCATAATTCATGGGACTATGAGACATGCTACCATACAATGATTGAAAGGTTGGGTTTGATATCATTTTTAACAAACAAGCTTACTATGGGGAAACGATTGAATCCTTTAGTCGCAAAAGAAAAAATCTAAGAATAATCTCAAGCTCCTTTAGTGAAAACCACACTGTGACACTCTCTAACCCTAAAATAGTAAAAATAAATGATGTATCCAATGGTGAAAACCCCTTTGAGATTTCTGAGGATGAAGGATTCAATCTTTCCCTTAGTTCTCTACACCGAGAAAAAAAATTCCTAGCAAAAAAGTGCAACCCAATGAACTCGGGAATAGAGGAAACTCCACACATCACATTCTATGTTGAATCCCTAATGACAGAGGAATAGGAACTCCTAGCTACTTTCCTATGGGAAAGGCAAGTCAATTTTGCATGGAGCTACGCTGACATGCTTGGGCTTGATCTAGAGATTGTGGTCCACCATCTAGCAGTGTATCTTGAAGCAAAGCCTGTCAGAAAAAAAAACTCAGAAAAATGCATCCCCAAATTGTTTTCCTAGTCAAAATGGAATTAAAGAAGCTACTTGATGCAGGGTTCATATGACCAATTGACTATCTCGAGTGGGTATCAAATCTGGTTCCTATTTCAAAACCTGATGGGGGCATCTATATATGCACAAACTTCACTAACCTAAACAAGGCATGTCCCAAAGATGACTTCCTACTTCCCAACATTGATATGATCATAGAAATGATTGTAGGACATGAGACGCTTTCACTAATGGATGGATTCTCTAGGTACAACCAAATCATGATAGCCAAAGAAGATCAACATAAAATGACATTTACTATCCCATGAGGGACATATTGTTGGAACATGATGTTGTTTGGCCTAAAGAATGTTGAAGCAACATATTAGAGAGCCGTGACTTTAATCTTTCATGACATGATCCATAAAACTATGGAGGATTATGTGGATGATATATTGGAAAAATCCAAAAAAAGAAGAGATCACATAGCAACATTGAGTTCCATCTTTGGAAGGCTTGAGGAATACAAGGTCCACCTAAATCCAAAGAAGTGTGCCTTCGGCATACAATTAGGGAAGCTATTGGGATAAAATTTTTCTATGAGATGAATTGAGATAGATATATCTAAAGTAAAATCAATCCTCGAGATGGAGGCACCCAAAACTCTAAAGTAGCTAAGAGGCCTCCAAGGTAGACTCTAGTCAATCCACTGATTGAATCCCATATTCTCACCTACTCGACAAGGGGGTAGCGTACAAATGGGAGGAGAAGTGTGATCAAGAATTCAACAAAATCAAAGAATATTTTCTCACACCTCTAGTGCTTATGCCACCAATCCAAGGAAAATTGCTAATTCTCTACATATCAACAACAACAACTCTCGGTACTCTCCTAGCTCAGCATGATGAAAATGGAATAAAGAGGGCCATCTACTACATTAGAAAATCCATGGTAGGGCATGAGCTAAATTATTCCTTCATTGAAAAGCTTGTCTAGAAGTAGTGTTTGCCTCACAAAAATTTAGACATTACATGTTGACACACAAAATCAAACTCATTGCCAAGATCAATCCACTCAAGTATCTTCTCTCTAAGGCAATGCTTATAGCAAGGATGGCCAAGTGGGTCATGATACTATCAAAGTACACCATTGAATACATAGAATTGAAGGCCATCAAAGGGCAAGTCATTGAGGACCAACTGGCGGAAGCACCAATCTATTTAGAGAATCTACTAATTTTAGAGTTCCTGAATGAATCCATTTTCAACTTGAACATAATAGATCATTGCAAATTATACTTTGATGGTTCCTACACACAGCATGGATCAAGAGCTAGGGTCTTTTTCATCACTCCACAAGGAGAATGCATACCAAGATCTTCTAAGCTGGAATTTCCCTACACAAACAACATCGTAGAATATGAGGCTCTAACCATAGGCCTCAAAATAGCAATGTAGTGGCATATCATGGCTCTCAAGGTATATGGGGATTCACAGTTGATAATCAATCAAGTGAATGATGAGACCAAACTAAGGATGACAAGCTAACTCCATACAAGAAATTTGTGGAGTCTCAAGGAATCCTTAATTGAAATCACATTCAAGCAGATACCTAGAGAAAACAACAGAGCATTAGATTCCATGGCAACAATTGGATCCCTACTGGATATCCCTCGTAATATCCCAAAACATGAATTCCTCATAGAGTAGCTTCTCATGCCTACATTTGAGGTACTAGATTTAGAATTCATATGCAAAATTTTTGGTCTAGGTGATCCTTGGTACCATGACATTTGCACTTATTGGAGAATAGGAGTCCTCCCAGCTGACATAACCTCAAACCTCAAGAACACCTTCGTCAAAAAATCATCTCAATTTGTCATCCTAGGAGATACCTTGTACCGTACAAGCATAGAAGGAACCCTATTATGTTAAACATGGAAGAAACCTTGGCTACTTTAACTGAGGTACATAACCGTATTTGAGGTTCGCAATCGAACATAATGACCTTGGCCAAGAAATTACTGAGGACAAGGTATTATTGGCCTACTATAGAAAGAGAAGCACATGACTACGTCAAAAGGTGTTTGCAATGTCAGTAACATGGGGACCTCATCCATGCACCATCTCAAGAGCTTCATTTGATTGTCACACCATGAACCTTTTCATAGTGGGGGCTTGATCTCATTGGGAAAATCCCTCCCACCTCATCTAGTGGCCACAAGTTTATCATTACTACCACTAAATACTTCACAAAGTGGGTGGAAGCCATACCAATGACCTACATAACCAAAAAGAAGATATCAAAGTTCATCTTGAGCTATTTAATATGCCTCTATAGTGTCCCACAAGCCATTATCTCATATAATGGGACACCATTCAAAATTTAGGAAGTCCATGACTTATGCGGAAAATTCAAAATCCAACATCGCTTTTCCACTCCATACTATCCCCAAGGCAATGGCCAAGCAAAATCCACCAATAAAACCATTTTGAAGATCCTCAAGAAATAATCAATGATGTAGGTCATGACTGACACCTACAGCTAAATCCTACCCTTTGGGCCTATTGAACTAGCATCCACACACCCATAGGTGCCACCCCATTCTCCTTGGTCTATGGATTAGAAGCCATATTACCCATCGAGATTGAGCTCCATCCATGAAGAATATCATTACAAAACCCCATCACAGATGAAGAGTATTGAGTATCAAGACTAAATGAGCTGGAGCTGCAAGATGAGTGGTGTATGGAGGCCTTAAATCACTTTCAAGTCTATTAGAATTGACTCAAGTGAGGCTATAACAAGAAGATCAGGAGTTGAACATTCCAAGTTGGAGAGTAGGTACTGAAGGAGAATAAAAAAAAAACATTACAAATCCAAATGGCAAAGGAAAATTTTAACCCAACTGGTTGGGACCATTTGTTATCACAACAAGCTATAAGTCAAGGGAATATTAGTTATCAACACCTAAAGGGGAGCCTCTGTAGGAGCCCACCAATAGCTCCCATCTCAAAAAGTTTTATGCCTAAATCTTTCAAGGTATAGAACCAAAAAATCCAAAAAATAGAAAATGTCCTGAAAATATGGTTACCATGATAAAAACTTGGAAAATAGGCATCTTGGTGACAAAAAAAAAAAGAAAAAAAGAAAAAAAGAAAAAAACATCAAAAAAAGGACTAAAAAAATGGTAAAGAGAAAAATAGTCCTCTAGTGAAAACCACTTCGGTGGCACTTTGGGCAAGTACCTTGGTGAAAACCTAGTAAACAGGTGGCTTATGTAAATAAGCACTTTCCATCCACCAGGACCTTCACAACTCATTATGCATCATCTATCCATTACACTTCCATCATCCATCACATTCCATATCTTGATCCATCATCGGTGTGACATCCGCATCATAGCTTGGTCTTGTGTTCATGTCATGATCCCTCATAGTACTACTCGGCCCATTCTCAAGGTCAGTTTATCTTGCCTTTATCGAAGTAGTCTTTCACATCATGCTAGGGGCATGTTCTGATCGGATCAGATTCGTGTATATTCTTGAAGTCCCTAAATCAGAAAAATCCAAAAACATTAGAAAATCAAAAAATTCAAAAACATAAAAAAATCCAAAAATCCAAAAACATTAAAAACATATCAAAATCCAAAAATAGGTCAAAAAGTCAAAAATAGAGACATCTTGTCGAACTATGGGTCTTTGAGCCTTGAACATGGACAAGGTTGATCTTTGATCATCCCCCGAGACACTTAGGTCAGTCCTTTAGGGTTCTGTCATAATAAACTGGTAGTCCATCTAGTCATATCTCATCAATAATCAAGTCTATGTTAGTCAAACTACGTAGTCTTTGCATGTATAACATAGGCAAGGCTAATCTATTGATCAGCCCCTGAGGCCCCTAGGATAGGTCTTTAGGTTAGGTCTTGGTAAAAATCTTGGAAAACCCCAAAACATTTGAAAATTCTAAAAATCAAAACATTAGTAAAATCTCAAAAATACCCAAAACAACCTCAAATCATTTCAAAATTTTTTTTCCAAAAACATCCAAATATTTGAAAAAGATCTATCCATCCTCATCTCTCTTTCACCTACAATAAAAATCACTTATAACAAACAATCTAAAACAAGTCTACCAAATCAAAAGTGAAAACTAAAACGTCAAAAGTCTCAAGTCTAGGT
The DNA here is from genome assembly GCA_007258455.2 of Sequoia sempervirens. Taxonomy (NCBI): domain Eukaryota; kingdom Viridiplantae; phylum Streptophyta; class Pinopsida; order Cupressales; family Cupressaceae; genus Sequoia; species Sequoia sempervirens. The sequence continues at coordinate 93,064 of VDFB02372033.1, forward strand.
TAGTACGTAAACAAGTTAGTCAACTCTTTGTTGCAAATAGCCTATCATCCAATCAATCCCATATCAATCATTTGATATTGTCATGTCCTAGGATTCATCCTTCCTACAATGGACATCAACATCAGGCATCATTGTAGTTTAGTCTTGGCTAGCAGTATTGAAGAACATTAGGTTGTTTGTTTACTTTATCTTTGTCTCTTTATTTATCTTATTGCACTCATTCCAAGGACCTCTTGATGATATCTAAACAAAAGTATTTAGATAGATAGGAATGGGGCAATGATCATTATCTTTTATTTTTTGTGCTTGTGGGATATTCTTGTAAAATAACCTTGGTCATGCATGCTTTGTTTAGGTGTAGGGAGGGTGTTTTAGATATCTTGTTGACCACATGAGAAGGCTAGCTTTTTTATGTTTTTGTCCAAGATTTCTAGAATATCTAAATTACATTCTAAATAAGGTTCTATATGCTAGGTGTGAAAAAGAGTACTCCTATCTAATTGTTGAGTCAAAGTCCATCACACTAGGTGCAACATCATCATGGTTATTAATACCTCAATGCATCATGCCTATGTGTGTTATCAAATATAAGGTAATTGGACCTTTGAAAATTCCAACTCCTTGGTATGCATCATTGTCATCATCATCATCATCATCATCATCATCATCATCATCTTGTGTCATTTTGGAATCTCTTGCTTTCTTCTATCTTCTTTCTGCGCTAACATGGTACCATGGAAGTTAATAAAAATTCATCATATATGCATCCATCCTACATCCACAAACTGTCAACATATTGCATATCATATCATATAGAAAATATTAAATCATATCACATGCATTGCATTTCCATCATTTGCATAATATAGATTGGTTATTCTAAGCATTTTATCATTTACACATTCGCATTCATTTACATCATCATATTCATAAATCATAAATTGCATAATTCATATAATATCATATCATTGTCATAAAATCCATCAAACATATATAAGTATCATTCATTTACATAAGCATCATATAAATACATTACCATATAATGCATGAGAAAAGATAAAAATTAAAAAATTAAAAATAAAAAAGATTCCATTTCATCCATTAGGGGCATAATATACATCTGTTAGTCACATAATCATTCCATTTTGCATCATCACATAGAACATAATGCATGTCATAACATCACATCACATCACATATAGAAAGTAAAGGCGTTCATAATGCATGAATAGAATAGAACACATCATATCACATCAAATTATCATATCATATATATCATCAAAATGTACACTATCATGGTACAAAATTAGATCAAAATATACATGTGTATATCAATAGAGTACAATCAACCCATCAGACTATCAAAAACAAGCCCATGGGGAACAAAAAGAATCCTATCTCTGATCAAAATGAAGGCTAGCCCTGTTGGCTACTACCCTCACCACTTGCTCTCTCCCTATGATCCCCTGCAGGTCTGTGGCCTATCCTCTATGAAAATTTTGGCACTTAGGCTGCCCTCGACATGGCCTAATAATAATGCATCATGTAATAGTCAGCCTCCTGGATGGCCTCCCTGTATGAATGAAGTGGCATCATGCTCCAAGAGGAGGACGCATACATACTATAACTATTGTCGTTTTCCCATCTTTGTCACTACTTGTAGCTCCGTAGCCTACCTCTGCTAGATCGCCTAGTCCCACTAGAACCATATCTGATCTCTCTCAGCTATCAATTCCTGTACTTGGGCCTATAACTACAAAATATGGCCATCTCTAAGGTCTGGTTAGAGAGGTGGTTGCACAGCTGGCTAATCCTGGCCCTCATCTCTGGGTGGTGTCGATTCCCTATCCTATCATCCCTGGTCCTGATCCTACCTTGGGACATCATGTCTCTACTGACCCACTTACGGATCTAGGAGTGGATGATCCTATGGTCACCTATCCTAATCTGGTGGTGGTCCTCAACCTCCTTGGTCCCCATCTCCATCCCTGCAGCCTCGACCTGCTCCCCTGCCTTTGGCTTTGCATCAGGTAGATGGTGTCCTTGGCACTGTAAGTCAAAGAAGTGGCCTAAACTAGTCTCTGTATGCCTATGTGGTCCTTGGATCAACCTGTCCTTGATCATATGGCCACGACCTAGCCACTAGCTACATAAAACTCTGCATTGCCTCATGCATAGGAATATATCAACCCCATGAGCTCTAGCTCATCATCCATCTAAAAATGGCCACAGACTAATCATCTGGCCTATCCTGTGGCTTGCCAAACTATCTCTGCACCCTACCTGGCAAGTACATCTCGACTACCATGTGCTCTCTGCCCTACATCAGTCTAGCTTTCCGAGTGAAAAAGAGTTGTTGAACATTGTCAAACCATGTAGGTCATCTAAGGTATGTCTGCCATGTGAACACTCACATGTCATCCAAGAATCTCCTCTAGTGGGGAATCCTATGTGGGTGAAATAAACACCTCCTCTATATCGTCAGACAATTAGATCATCTAGCTCCATCGTAACTAGAACAACTATAGTGGATGAAGCACAACAATGTGCTCCCAAGCCCATATGTGCAGGAGTGTGACCCCAACCCTGAGAGCTCAGTCATCTAGGTATGCAAACTCATGTAGATCTCTGTACAATGAGGATAGAAGAACTATCCCCCACACAAAAAATGTCAGTCGCTGAACCATGCACTCCCAATTGAGCCCCAATCAAGTACTAAAATATTGGCCCCACCGATTAGGTAAGATGAGACCTAATATGATGGTAGAAATAACTAATTGAAAGGGTGAAATTTTAGGCCTGTGATGCTCTAGCTTGATCTAGCCCTCACATAAGACAATCTCATTGATGCCCATGATGTCATAGCAAGCCTCCCTCAACATCATAAATAACACGCTCTCCGTAGATGGGAAATATGTGGATCTACCACATGTCCTCCGATGTGACTATGGCCTCACTTGTCAGAAGGTGGAAGGAGGGTTTCTTGTTGTGCCATCTCTTAGCAAGTGTCGTCATCATACCCAAGTGTGTCCAAATGGACGGTGCATAGGTAATGTACCAAAGTATGATCTACCCTAGGTGCTCCTGCTTTCGCTTAGAGAGATCATCAAAAAGGTTGAAAATATCATGGGACCTATGCTCACATGAATAAAGTATCATCACCTCCTCTTGCATCAGGAAAGTCACCAAGTTAAAATTCATCAAAAAAAATCATGATCCTAGTTTGTCTCAACATCTCAAAACAACCTCAATGTTAATGTATGTGGTTGTGGTGTAGTTTACAAACTCCAAACTGTATTTCCAGGAGCTTTAAACTCCCAAACTTCACCACAACATCATAGTTTAAGGGGGCGGCTCAGTTTAAGAGGAAACCCTAATTTCAAAGAGGACCACTGTGATGCACTTTGCATATGTGGCTAGGTTTGGAATTTAAGTTCTAATTCCAAACTGCACCGTGACATTGCTACTCATGACTATGGCGCAGTTTGAGGCCATGTGGCACCTATTAGAACTGTAAAATTTTGAAAAAAAATTTGGCTGTCTGTACCCATAAGTTTGCTAAAATTCCCATACCATAATGACACAATCCTCTCTTCATGACATATTTTCCCATATTTTGTCATGTGGTCCCATAGAATTCATCTCAACCTGAGTATTTCAATGTATAAATCATATCGGCAGGAGATGATACAAGTCTCACCGATCCATAAAGCATTTTATACTAATGTATGCATTTTTGCAATCTATCGGCAAGACATCGGTAATGTCTTACCAAAGAGATTTTGATTGAGGATTCACATCCGACAGACACAATTCACTGTCTCAGTGACAGAAAGATCCTATCAGCAAGACAACATGCATCAGGGTGAGTCATATCGAGCTCATTCGTGTCTCACCGATTGAAGGCATATAGACATATCGGCAAGAAAATCTTCATCGATATAAGTTATAACAAGCCTATATGTGTCATACCGATGAAGCACAAAGAATTATATCGGCCAGACTGAGGCCATCGAAGTGAGGTCTTGTAGCATTCATTTGGTCTTGCCAATAAAATAGATGAGGATTTTGTTGTTGTCATTGATATGAAGTCATGAAGTTTTGTCGATTCCCTATGTCACACCGACAAAGTTGTACAAGATTCATACTTAGCAATATGTTCAGAGGAAATATTCATCGACGAGACAGGCTTCATCAGAGAGAGCTAGGAGATTCATACCGAGTGTTCTTCCATTGATAGGAGAAACATTATGTCTTGGTGATCAGTGGACATACTGAAAGAAATCTCAGCAAAACACGAAGTAATATATGGAGTGTTTTCCTGACCCCCTAAGTTGCAGCGATAGTTTTCATTGGCGAGAGTTATAGCGACATATTCAGGACCAAAGGAATAATTCTCGGGGAGACTCATGACATCGGTATGACCGTATGATGCCATAGATATATATAATCTATTGATATTTGAAGAGACTCAAGGCATGAGCAGAACTACAGGATGTCTTCGCAAGTGTTTGATGAACATTTGAAAAACCCTGAATACAAATGGATCACCGCAGATGTGAATACAAAAGGATGCATCCTTTCAAATGTTGATGTATAAATGTTCATTCTTTATTGTGAAAAGGGAGAGAGGAGAGAGTGAGTAAAAAATACAGTAGGATACGAGATGTTTACAACTTTGAGACTATGATGCATGCTTGAAACAATGGAGATTTCAATTGAATTCATTTGATGTGGTGAAATTTTTCTGGTATCAATTGTTTGTTGTGTTAATTGAAAGTATTTCTGAAGTTGTCTTCAAGGTTGATGTTTTCTAATTATTTAAACTGATATATCTAGGATAATTTTCAGTTTATCAGTGCACACTTGTTGTATTTGTATGGTTGGATTAATTGGTTCTTTCAAGTAGAGATTAAATCCTTTTAGTCAATCATAGTAATTAGGGAATCTCATTTGGATCATTAAGAAGAACTCAATAGTCACATCCTTGCATGTTTATACCAGTTATAAACTTAAAATTGTATGCTAAACAATTTGAGTTTTTTCCAAAAAGAAGTTACTCATTTCAGATTTTCATTTGACTCCATACACCCAATAAGGCACTAGTCTCTATTGTTTCACTATTTAGTTTCATTCATTTTTTCATATGAACACATTAGATTTTAGCCTTGATACTACTTATAGAATTTGTACTAGAATAAAACTCATTTATCCACTCCCACTTGCTAGTGTGGGTAAATTACTTTAGGAAATGAACATTGGTCAATTCTGCTTGATTGTTATAGGTACACCCACCTAGGTCTGGCAACACCTGAAGAGTAGAAGGTTCAATTCATTTGGCCTTGTCTGTTACCCTAAAACGTATCTAGAGATTGGCAACCTCTAGAGGTATTTTCTTGCATTTTTGAGAGCTAACAGTGCTGATTTGAACTTTCCAACGGTGCTATATGGGACCACTACTAAGACCTAAGTTTCCTAGCCTAATAAATGTGCACAAAAAAATCAAAAAATGAAATCGGGTTAAATTGACTCACTGGTGGTCTAGTGTTGGGAAGCCTCTAGTGTGGGCATACTCTATCTAAAATGTGCTGAGGAAGCTATTGTTTTTCCATCTCTCTAAAGGGTTAGAGCTCAAGTTTGCAAAATCTCTAAAGGCCAAATGTTGAAATGAATTGGAAGTGGCTCCTCGAGGCCTATTTAAGCCTAAAAATTAGGGTTTTTTGACCCCATTTAGCCATCTTGTCATGGTTTTGGCCCCCCGATCCCATTTTCACCCAACTGAGGGCTGTTTTGCACCATTTTTTGCATTTTATCTCATTTTGTTGGCATCTTGGAGCCTTTCTAGACTTGTCGGGCACTTTGTGCTTTTTTTTTCTCAAGATCACCCAAAAAGTTGAAATTTTTGTCTCATCTCTTGAGGTGGCAGTATAGTAGCATGTTTTGTCTATTGGGGAAACATTGAGGCATTTTCAAAATTAGAAAATTTTTGGCTTTTTATTGAGACAATTTATTCTTTGAATCAACAAAGCAAGTGCATCACTTCAAAGAGAGGAAAAATGTAGACATGTAAAATGTACTGATTAATGCTACACATCTGATCTTGATTTTAATAACACCATTTCATCCTAAATCATCCCTTTGTCTAATCATTCAATCAAATACCCTTATTTGATTAAATTCATCAATTTTCCTCTCTTAATTAAATAAATCATTTATCTAATTAATTCTTTCTCTTTGTTAATTAAATTAATCAATCTGATTTAATTAACCCTATATCTCTATTTAATTAAATAATTCATTTCATTTAATTAAATCTCTAAATTCATCTTATTAAATTGAATAAATTAAACCTTATTTGATTTAATCTAACATCATCCCCTTTAGTTAAATAAATCAAAATATTTATTTAACTAGGTCTAAATAATTTTTCTCTCAACTTTGATTTATTTAATTCCTAAAATCTAAGTCAAAATTGTCAAATCACCTAACCTTCTCTCAATTTAATCAAATCTTGATTAAATATAATCTTAATACATGTCCCATCCTCTAAATTTTACCACTTGCACATGAAAATAAATTTAATTGATTTATTAAATCTCTATTTTCCCTCAACTTGGCATAAAAGAGGAATATTCTTCCAAATTTTAAAATCCCTCCAAGTGAACTTTATCCTTCCAGCAAGGCATTTATTTCATCTTACAATTCCTTTTGCATTGAGCCAAGTGGCCATTACTCCATTTGACTCTTCCTCCACCTTGTCATTTCACTAATTTCAAATTTGAGCTAATTGAATTTATGAGCACATTCATTAAAATGTGCATATCCTTGGTCCATTCATCTCTTGACAAGTGGCATTTGGCCATTGGTTGAAATTTAGTCCCACATTGTTTTATTTTTGGAATTCTTCCATCTCATCTTTCTATAAATAAGAGGTTTCTCTCCTCATTTGATCATCCACAGTTTGAGAAAACTTATTATACTCAATTTCATCTTCAAGCATCTAGGTTATGTAGGTTTTTCATCATGAAGCTCAAGTGAATCTTCAACAAAGTGGATCAACCTCCATCACTCATCAACATTGCATCATAGGAGTTAGGAAAGGGCCAATTTTAACATCAAGTTGGCACCAATTCCCCCATGGGATCAAGAGTTCGCTTGCTTAATTAGGATTTCATCGTTTTATCATCGTGTTCTTCATTTTTACTTCCTATTTTGAGTATTGCTATTAGATTTCATGGGGAAGCTTGAATCTTACTTGCATTGATCTAACTATGTGCTTGTTTATTGTGTTTTTCACGTATTAGGATTGGGGTTCTACAATTCCAACTGCATATGTTCAAATTCATTGAGGGTTAGAAGAGGGGGGATTTTTTTTATTTTTATAGAACCTATCAAAGCACTTTGGCATCTTTTCATCGTTTCCCTTCTTGGAAGGTTTCACTTCAGCACTACAGTTAGAATTTTTAGGCCTATATTTAAGTTTTTTATTTTGTTGGGTCCTTTGATGAGGTAGAAATAACCTCATCAATATAATAGAATTAATATGCAAACCTATACCTTTCAACCCAATTTACCCTACCAATTAATTACCTTTAGGATAAATAATTACTCTCTTTAAATGAATAAGAGTGCAAACTTTACTTCTTGAAATTAGTTGAATTAATGGTTAAAGGTTCAGTCCTTGAGCATCTCATAGGTCAACTTCCACTCCTGATTACCATTCCATTCAAAAGGGAAATGAACATAGATCTTAACACTATTGCAAACAAGTGATCGGGCACTAGAATTCTAGGAGCATATGTTATGGGCCGAGTCTTCATAGTTCTGTTGTTTTTAGTTTTAAAAACTTTATGGCTCATGTCGAGCCTCTTTAATATTTCATGTCACAGGCTTTAAAATCCATTAGTCGTTGGCAATCTATTAAAGACTTTATTGACTGGAAAGTAGGATTTTGTTAGCCACTTTCATATTAAAACATGTAACTATTGCAAATGATGAATATAGAAGAATACCATTATGCTGCCAACATGTCTTTTTGAGTAAAACTACCATATGAATAAGAATGAGTTTTCCTGCCACTCTTTGAATTACTAAGTAATGTGAATGGAGTCTTTTAAATGAAGTAACTTGGATATTACCAATACATCTAATCTAAGATAGTTGTAGAAACACCCAAGAGTTGGCCACTTAAGGGTTATAGATAGATAGATAAGTATTTTACTTTTCATTTTGTACTTTTATTTAAATGATAAAAATTAAAATTGGAATTAATTTTCATGTGTGTCATAGTGTTAGTTTCAATCCTCTAGGTTCTAGCTAAGTGATTCGTAGTCTCTTATTTTAGTATCTGAAGTTCAAGAGCACCTTCCTTCAGTTGTTTTTGTTAAATCATTTTATGTTAGTTGTTGGATTGTTATCTTTTGCACTAGGTCAATGTTTTCTAGTTCCTTTACAATTTTTACTTCTTCAAAAATTTACACATTCTTTAGATTAATCATTTTCATGATTTCTAGCTTAGTGGTGATGCTTTTCAGATTCATAGTTTTCTACTTTCTAGTTTAATTTATTTCTAGCTTTCTAGATAGATGATTTACTACTTCCAAAGTTAGAAGACCTTTAGCTTAGAGTTGTATTCAGTGGTTTAGTATTTAGTAAACTTGAGAGAGAGATAGTTGAGATTTCTTCTATTGCATACAACCTTTGGACACTACTTGGTAAATATATGAATGTGTTTATTGACTAAAGTGTTAGGACCTGACAAAAGCCTATCACTCTTTGGTGTCATTGTTGTGGAAGCCTTTTTCTAGTGTTAGTAGTAGATATCTTGAATGCCTCTTTTAGGTATAGAAATAGTTTTTGCATGGTTAGGAAATGAGGCCCCAGGGTATGTGTAGGATCATCATGGAAAAAAGAGGCCCTTAAGTGGCAAAAATAGAAAAATCAAAGTTAGGAAACTTGACATAAAAATTTAAATAAGTTATCTATATTATTTCAAAAATATGTAAGAATAGAATCTGTAGAAAATTGAATGTAGTTTCTAAACTACTAGGTTTGTTTAAAAAAAAAAATCTATTTGGTGAAAATTTTGAAATTTCAATGTAGTAGTACTTAAATTTTAGGGAAAGAATAAGAAGTAGGTGTTTGTCCGACCACCCTAACCACAATAAAATTATAATATTTTTATAATATTTTAGATATAAGTAGAGGACTCATGTCCCGATGTGATGCATATTTTTGTAATTTTTTCCAAGTAAACAATTAATTATTAATTTTTTATTAAATTTTTTAAAAAATATTAAAAACTCGTATGTCTGACCACCTTAACTTGGAAAAAACTTCATGAAATTAAATTTTTCTTTTTTTAATCCTATAGTATGTGAAATATAGAATGTGATGCATGTTTTGGATTCAAAAAATTTGATACCATTTGAAAGCTATAGATGTTTTTCAATTAGTCTATCAATCAAGACAATAGTCATAATTTGAATACAAAATGAATAATAATTACTTATTAAATTCAAAGTAAATCATAATTTATATATTGGTGGAAACTTGAGAATCTCCTTTAAAAACCCTTTTCGTTTCATCAATTTTAGGTAAAAAAAGTCGTCAGCCACATACCCACCATATTGCCACTTTTTGGCCCATCATGATCCTACACATACCCCCCAATGGAGGATTCATACCAAAACCCCACCAAGTAAAGGTACCAACAACAAGTAGGGAGGAAGGAAACTCAGATCAAGAAATTACTAAGGAATTGACTAAACAGGGTCAACCTGAGAGCTTCCCATGCACCCCAAAAAGAGATCATATATTGTAGAGGAGTATATTCCTTTGCAAACTCCAAAACCTCACCCAACTGAGCAAATTTCGGGAGAGAATCATATCCCCTTCAACATCATGGGTGACCATAGAAATTCCACCAACAAAAATGATAATCCTCCACCACCACCACATATATTCACTTATCATATTGCTATTGATGCAAATGATGATATGATAATTAAAAATATCTCATCGGCCTTCTTGCCAACCTTCTAGGGTTTGTCTAATGAGGATCCTAATCAATTTCTATTTGAATTTAAAGTCTTGTGTCTGACATATGACTACAAGAATGATAATCAGAAACTAAAGTTTTTCCCTTCCACTCTAAAAGACTCAGTTATATGCTATTTTATGGGATTCACTTCTCAATCGATAACCTCCTAGGATGAAATCGAGCCTACCTTTTTGGAGAAGTACCAAAGTTATTGTAGGGTCAACGATAGGAAAGAAGAATTGTTCAAAGTAAGGAAAAATGAGGATGAAAGTTAAGAAGATTATTTGGATAGGTTTATCTTCTTATCTAAATGCTATGGTGGAGAAACCATATTTTTTTATATTCTAAAGATCCTATTCCTTAAAGGTCTTGATGATGAGGCTCGAAGGACATTGGATTTAATGGGAAAAGGAGACATGTCCCAATTGAGACTGGATGATATTATGGGATTGTATCAGAATTTCTCTTGAACACAAGGAGGAATCAGAAAGTCTACTCTCTTTAAATGTTCCAATGACATCAACAAACTTCATGAAGAGCTCGCCAACTTCAAAACCAACATTCTCATCCAATTAAACACTACTTTAGATGACATACAGGCTAAAACCCAAAATCCTAAAACATTGTCCATCTATTGTGCACTAGGTGCCAAAATAAGCATTTTCTATGAGAATATCCTTTGGACAAAGTTGATAAGATTGATATTTTACAAGTGTGTGATGAAAGTCACCCCACCAATCAATGTGAGCTACTAAATTCCATCAAAATTTCTAAGAAAAGAACAACCCTAATTGAGGAAGAAGTGGATGTTGTCAATCAAAGAACTAGAGGCAATTTTTCCTATGACCAAAATTCCAATCCTAACTGGAGACCCCAACCAAATTGGAACAATAATCAATGGGTAGCACCCTAGCCACATGCACCACCTCCAATACCTCCTAATTGGGAACATATCTGTGGGGACCACCTAAATAGGAAAATCAATCTTCAGGTAACACTTAGTGGCCTAACAAGCCTCAACAGCAGTGACACCCTCAAAATCCCATTCCTTGATGAAATCAACCTCAACATCAATTTTACACTGGCCCTAGGAGAATGCCTACTCAACAAAAAAGTATTCTACCACCTCCCCAGAATAGGGAACAAAATGAACAAGTTAACCAACTACCACTTCTAGCGCAACCAATTTTGAACCCAAAGAATAATCACCCAAACACCCTAGTATATTCTTCTGAACAAGACAATATCACTGGACTCAATGCCATACACTATGAAAATCTATAGTTGAGGTCTGAAAAAACACTTTCATAGCTCACTATTGAAGAAATCTTAGATGAAACTATCAATAATTCTTTAGAGAAAACCACAATAATGCCCACATCTATAGAACAAATCCCAGACACTATGCAACATGAGCCTGAACTACCATATTCAGCTGGAGCTTCTAACCTACCTCAGGAGGATGGGGATTAGTCTCCAATTGAACATCCGAAGGATCCCATGTATAAAGACAAATAGTCTCAAACTCAACATCCAAAGGATCCAACTCCTAAAGACAAAGTCAAAGCACCTTTTCCAAAGTGACTAAAACCAATTCTTGTTAAAGATGCTTTAGAAATGACCTCACCCTTTTGAAACTACATTGATACAAGAAATCAAAAAATTATAGATTGAAGTTCCCTTGTTATAGGAGATTAAAGAGATCCCCAAATTAATCCAATTGATTAAATAGATGTGTATTATGACCCTGAGGAGAAAACCAAAAAAAATCAACACCATCCACATAAATGGGTACCTAGATGACTTATTGGATGGGATGACCACTACTCTAAAATATGATGATCTAGGTAGTTCTCTTATAATAGTAATAGTTAATGTGGTAGCAATACCTAATGCTTTGGTTGACCTTGGAGCAGTCATTAACGTGATGATTGTTGATGTGATGGAGAAACTAGGATTTACTAATCTATGCCCTACAACTACAATCTTACAGATGGTGAATCAATCCATAGCTATTCCCAAGGGCATCATTGGAAACATTCTTGTTAAAGTGGATGGATGGGAATACCGAGTAAATTTCTAGATAATTGAATCCCTTACACCCAAAGAAAGTTACCCAATAATTTTGGGATGACCATGGTTGGCTATTGTTCTAGCCAAAATTGACTGCAGAGAGAGAGGAATGACCATATCACATGGATCTAATAGAAAAAAATTGTTTTTGTACCCTCCTGCCAAGCCTTCCAAACATAATAAAGTGCAGGTTCTTGAACTAGAAAGCCCCAATGAATAGGAAAATTTGGCTTCATTAGCCATGGTAGTTATCAAACAACATGGTGAAGAATTATAGGATGAATTGGAGAATGATGTGGAAAATCTTGCCATGGATTCAAGTAGTGAGGAAATGTCACATGTAGAAGAAATCCTAGGACACCTAATCAAAATTGATCATGCACAATTTGATGGTGCCAGTTTTATAGGACTACCTTGTCCTTTCATGAACCTAGTTCCAAAAACTCACCATTTCTTTGCAGATGTTGCTTAGCTTCATCAAACTGTAACTCACAGTTGTCCACTTAACACACTAATAAGGTCCATGTACAATGTCATGTCCAACCATTTGAGAGTCAAAACCATTATGTTGCTTCCAGGAAAAACTTTGAACATCAAGAGTTGGCTAACTAAGATGGAAGAACATAGATTTTTTGACACCGTGGTGAATAGATCCAAAGCATTCGCTTGGGACTATACATATATGAGAGGAATACAGCCTAGTGTGTGTACGCACCATATGTATACTAAGTATGTTTGACCTATTCACCAACCACAAGAGAGACTCAATCTTGCTCTAAAAGACATCATTAAAATAGAAATTGAAAAAATATTATAGGTAGGATTTATCTACCCAATTTTTGATAGCAAGTGGGTGTCACTCTTGGTTGTAGTTCCAAAGAAGAATGGGGAGTGGAGTGTGTAGACTATAGGGAGCTTAATAAAGAAACACACATAGATTATTTCCCCCTTCCATTCGTGGACCAAGTTCGATAACTTGGCTAGGAGAAAATATTTTTCATTTTTGGACAGATTTAGTGGATACAACCAGATACAAGTAGCAACAGAAGACCAAGATAAGATGACCCTTACCTTCCCTTGAAGGACATTTGCATATCGGGTTCTTCCCTTTGGGCTATGTAATGCTCCTATAATGTTTCAAAGGGCCATCCTAGCTATATTCAACTAAGTTAGTAAATGAGTGTGTTAAGTTTATATGGATGACTTCATGTTGTGTAGGGTTCAACTTTTGATTAATCCCTCATGAATCTAGACAAGGTATTAAAATGGTGTGAGGATCATCGTTTATCCCTAGGTCACGAGAAATGTTTGATAATGGTGGAACAAGGAATAGTGTTGGAACATCATATTTCAGCTAAAGGGATTAATATTGATCCTTATAAAATTGAAGTCATACAACAACTCAAGATCCAAAAAACTCAGACTAATGTCAAGAGTTTCTTAGTGCATGTTGGATACTACTAAAGATTCATAGAAAATTTTAGTAAAATTGTATCCCCTATGTTTTCTCTCCTTCAAAAAAACATATACTTCATTTGGATGCCTGAGTGCCAATATTCATTTTAAATTATCAAGGAGAGACTCATTTCTACCCCTATCCTTCAAGGACCTAATTGGAGCCTTACATTCCATATCTATGCTGACACATCTAATGATGCCATTAGAGTGGTTCTAGGGAAAGAAGATGAGAATGGGGGAAAATATTCTATATACTTCATCAACAAGAATTTGATGCCAACAAAAATAGATCTATACCACAATAGAGAAAGAATTATTGGCTATAGTGCATGCAATCAATAAATTTTTACATGTTATGTCATGGGATATAAAGTTACAATGCATACAAATTTCTCAACCATTAAGTACCTCATGAACAAACTAGTCGTAAATGCAAGGATAATTAGGTGATTACTTCTCCTCTAGGAATTTAGTGTCACAATTGTTGAAAAACCATGGAAATCCAATGTAGTTGCATACTTCTTATCCTAGATTAAATATGATGGTGACTTTGATCTGGTACAAGACTAGTTCCCAGATGAAAATTTTTTCACCATCTCCACTAAAACCCCTTTGTTTTCCAACATTGTGAATCATTTGGCCACCATAGAAGTACCATCTCACTTTTCATCAAAGAAGAAGAAACAACTTGTGAGAGAGAGTGCACCTTTCAAACGGATTAATGGAATCTTGTTTTGATACAGACCTGATATGGTTTTACGATAGTGTGTTAGTTCAGACAAGACCTATAGTATCCTAAGAGCTTGTCATGATGACCCTTCAGGAGGGGGCATTATTCTACTAAAAAGACAACTCACAAGATTTTGGGAGTAGGATACTACTGGCCTTCAATGTACAAGGATATCAAGAAATGCATTCACCAATGTGATGAGTGCCAAAGGGTAGGAAGGCCAATGACCTCTAACGAAATTCCCCTATAGCTTTAGGTATTCCTTTAATCATTTGAAAAGTGGGGATTGGATTTTATTGGCCCAATAGACCCTCCTTCACAAGGAAAAGAGTACATCCTAGTCTATACTATTTACCTAACTAAGTGGGCGAAAGTGTAAGTGGGAAAAAGTGCAAGCCCTGCATATTGATAGTGAGGAACAAGTAGCTGATTTCCTCTACAAAAAAAATTCCTCAAATTCAGAGCTCCAAGGGAAATTGTCACAAACCAGGGCCCCTAGTTTATGTCTAAAGTTATGTTGGCATTCACAGATCATTTCCAAGTAAGTCGCAAGAATTCCTCACCCTACCACCCGTAGGAAAATGGATACATTGAGGTCACTAATAGGGAATTGGAATTTTTTTTAACAAAAATGGTTTCTTCATGAAGGAAAGACTAGGGTAGGAAACTACCAGAAGTTGTCTGGACCTACAACAAAACATGTAAATCAACTACTAGCTATAGTCCCTATGATTTATTCTTTGGGAAGAATCCCCTCTTACCCATTGAATTCAAACTCCAAACCCTTAGAACAGTCATGGAATTGGGCATGAATCTCAAATGGGCCCAAATTGCGAGAGTTTTGCAACTTAGTGAACTAGACGAACTTTCTTTGGATGTCGTCCATCAAACTAAACTAGTCTAGCAACAACATAAGGTTTGGAATGATAAAAATATCAAAGAGTTGGGAATTATTGTTTAATTCTAGATACAAGGATCATCAAGGGAAAATCAGGACACACTATCTTGGACCATACAAAATTTTTAAGTGTTTGCTAATGGTTTGGTCTAGTTGAAACCTATTGATAGTGATACTTGAACTCTTCTAGTTAATGGGCACCGATTACACATATACCATAAGCCTATTAATAAAGAGGAGCTTACAAAAATGGTAGAAATATAGGGAGAAATCCACTGCATTGACTCTGTCGTGGTAGGGTCAATATAGTTTTGTCAAATACATTCTTGTTACAACTAAATAAATAAATTTTAGATGTTTCTTCAATTTCTTCATCAACTTCACCATTTGGACTTGACTAATATTTTGTCTATATTTTGTAGGACTTCCTCTTTTTGGTGAACACAATTATGGCACACCCTACTATGATTCTCTAGAACTTTTTAGCTCGGTTATTGCGAGGCTCCATAACTTGTTGTTGCAATGCTCTGGAAGCTATACAACAAACTTGTCTTGGTCCTCATCTTGATCTTGCATTCTAACAAATCACTCAATGATGCTTCCAAAATCCAAGGCCGAAACATCACATCTTTCTTCCCTCTAGTGGCATCCTTTTAGTGATGCTCTAGAATTCTATTGTTTCTTCCTTTTGGCCACATCTTTTCATCAATGCTCTGGAATTTTGCTTGAGTGTTTTAGAATTCTATTTGGATGCTCTAGAAATTTTGGTTGTTGCTCCGGCTACATCTTTCATCGATGCTCCAAAAAATTTGATTGTTGCTCTGGCTGCATCTTTTAGCGATGCTCCAAAAATTTTGGTTGTTGCTCTAGCTACATATTTTAGCGATGCTCCAAAAATTTTGGTTGTTGTTTTAGCTACATCTTTTGGTGATGCTCCATAAATTTTGGTTATTGTTCTGGCTACATCTTTCGATGATTCTCTAGAAACTCTGGTTGTTGTCCTGATTACATCTTTCCAGCAATGCTCCAAAATATTCAATCTTGTTACCATGTTCTGATGACATCTCTCTGTGATGTTCTGAAACTCTCCTTTCCTCTACTTTAGTTGCATTTTTTGGTAATACTCTGAATTTTTTTAAATTTTTTCTTTCCAATCTTTTAATTTTTCCTAAGTTTCATGCATTCCTATCATTTGATTTTATGCCGCTTTGATATTTACTCCCTAATGATTATTTTGGCACATCATACCAAATCCCTCCATAATAAATCAAATTATTATGACACTTTTTTTTCATAATAATTTTTTCCACCACTTCAACCATCCCATATGTGCCATTATTCTTTGTTTCCACCCTCACCAACCATATGACTATCTAGATACATCAGAACAAGTGAGTGACATTCGATCTAATGTCAAGACATAAGGTTCACAAATTTATTTATTTAAAGAGTTAGTACATATTTCAAATGAATGAAGGCTAATTAGTTGGCATGATTCATTCTTCCTTGAAATTTTGAAACTTGATCCTTTACACAATTTCTAAAAGTACAATAGTAGTTGTGTAATTCCCCATGAAATCTCGTCATAATTACTCAGTAAGGTGACAAGAAAGGTGATAATTAACTCCTCCTTCATTGGGTATATCGACACAAAATTATTTTTCCATTTGTAATTTAGTAAGGAAAGAATTACATATTTTTACAGAATCTCATCAACTAGCAAAGAAACAAAGAAAATGAGAGGAGCTAAGAAGAAGTCTGAGCCAACTTCTATAGCTCCATTATTGGCATTGGGAAATATTGTAGCTTTATTGGCTGGAATTCATGAAGCAATTTGAAGGGTATCCATAGTAGCTTGTAAAGGAATTCATTGATAATTTCATAGATGGGAAAATCTTGGTGCACAACAAGTGATTCTGGGTAAGTAAGAAAACCATTGCTTGTCTTTCCAGTCTTGAAAATAAGGGAATTGATTTAAATAAAAATTCCCATGTTCCCTATCAAAAATTAATAGAACTATTTCATAGGGAAGGGGAACCCCAACCTGTAATGACCATAAGCACCAAGGGAAAAAATAAGGGAATCCATAAAATGCCTCTTCTAGAACCCTGAAGCTCTGTTGTAGCCTAGATAATTAAGTATTTCACCTATGAGGGAAAAATGACTACAGTAGTGGGACCCCCTTTCATCTGCTGACTCATTTACTTTACAACATTAAGGACCCTTCTCTTAGGGTACCATCCTTCCTATGTCATTCAATCACCTCTATGATGGAAAAGTATAAAGTTGGGTCAAGGCCCCTCAAAAATCATGGTCTCATATAGTTAATATGCAAATATTATTTTTTGTAAAAAGCTAGAAAAGAAGTGGCAAAGGTTTATGTGGAAATTTGAAAATGTAGAACCAGGAAGGTTGCTTTAGGAGGGAGGATCTTCCAAGAAAAAAGAACAATCATTAGAAGAACCCTTCATGGAGGCATTAGATGCTCTTGAATCCCAACATACCTCAACGGCTCCCAATGGTGATGCGTTAGAAACTTTGCAAAACCCTAGGACAGGAAGGGGAAGTGGAAATTATGCACTTAGGAGATGAAGAGGAACCTCCTCATAAGAGGAAGAAATGAAGCAAAGTTACCTTTCAAATGAATCCTCCTCTACGAAGAAGTAAAAGGTTTTCTTTATGATCCAATGAAACTGAACCCCAAGACATAGGTATTACTTCAAAAAGGAAGAAGGCTAGGACTCCAAAAAAGGTGGTAGAAATTGATAGTCCACCTAATAATGAGGAAATAAATGAAACAAAAAAGCAAGGTGATCAATCTCCTATGGAAGAGGATAAGAAGACCCCATCACCCAAAGTGTAGGAGGAGGAGAAAACACAGTTGCCACATTTAGAGTAGATTGAAGATGAACCTATGGAGGGACTTTCTCCTTTTCTTGACAGAGTGGGAAGTATGCCTGAAATTGAAGAAAATGTGCCTCCTGTTGATAAAGAAGTTCACCACTCATCCCTTCCTAAGGATACTGAGGAAGAAAATGTGCCTCATGTTGATGTGGAAATTCCTCACTCATCCTTCTTTGTGGACACAAGGGATACAAAATTTAGCTAGAGAAGCGAGAAATTAGAAAAATTAAAAGAAGAAATTGTGGAACTAAGAACTGGGCTACAAGATGATGAAGCACAAATTAACCAAAAAAGAAATATTGTTGTACAAACTACCATTGTAAATAAAAGAGTCTAGGAAATTGAAAAATTGATAGCATAGATAGAGGAAAAAGACAAGCTCATTGAACAGTTGTAGTACGATATTCAACAATGGAATCAACAAGATATGCAACACAAGTTATGCAATTATTCAGTGCTTTTGAAGAAGAAAGGAGTAGACAGGAGACTAAATTGAAT
This sequence comes from Sequoia sempervirens, assembly GCA_007258455.2. Taxonomy (NCBI): domain Eukaryota; kingdom Viridiplantae; phylum Streptophyta; class Pinopsida; order Cupressales; family Cupressaceae; genus Sequoia; species Sequoia sempervirens. Next base: position 111,667 of record VDFB02372033.1, read on the forward strand.
GCTTCTATGAGTAAGATTGTGGAATTAGAGCAAGATTTGCAAGAGAGTGACACTAAACCAATTATTGAATCAAAGGAGACACAAACTAAACCTATTGTTATAGAATGGTTATAGGTACACATCCCTCCAATATTAATGAAATGGATAGAGCATTGCTATCTTTTAAAGTGTGAGGAATTTAAGAATAATACGCTAAAGAGGGAATTGGTAATGTTAAAAGAATATTTTCATCAAGCATATAGGGGTAAACAAGATGATTGTGAAATTTGTGAATTACTATTAGCCTATAGAAGACCATCTAAGATGTACTCCATGTTTCTTAATGAACATATTTTAAGATGGAAATTACAAATAATTCGCAAAAATTATCCACATGATCTTGATGACAAGGAATTTGTAAAAATATTTATTGAGTCACTCCCTGAGCAACAAGATTTGTTATGTGAGTTCTTTGTTCATAATTTTCTCCTAGAAAAATATACAAATTTCTTTGTGGGAGAAGTGCAATTGAGATCATTCCTATCTACAATGATAAATTGGCTTCATTGGCAAGATAAGTAAAGAGAATATTGACATGCAGAAAAGACTATGGGATTGCAAATGAGATATCCTCATAGGAAACCCTTCTCTTTCAAGGCACAAATTTTTGGCTTCTGACTTAAAAAGGAAGTACAAAGCAAGTACAATAACAACCTCTAGTTATGCTATGATCACTTTTAGGAACAAGGGCCAAAATTGATAGGACCAACTTGGCATGCATGTGAAGAGAATTATACCCATCTTGGACTATGTATCTCAAGAGTAGCTTGGAAAAAATCCTTGAAGAATTGAAGATTAATTAGATTGGTATGAGGTATAGACCTCCTCTCCATCTTTCACCACCTCGTTTAGAATATACCAATTTGGACCAAAGTGATGATAGTTTTGCAAGGTGGGTACAAAGAGTCACTTTTCATCAGGGATTCTTGAGGGACCCAAAGTGGCTAGATATAGAGGAAGATAACTTGTATGATCTCAGTTCCAAGTATGAGATGAATAAAAGCAATCAAGGATAGGGAACATAGCAGAGAGAATGATGACTTGCTCGAGCTTAGGAAGGGGAGGAAATGATGAGGTAGAAATAACCTCATCAATATAATGGGATCAATATGAAAACCTATACCTTTCAACCCAATTTACCCTACCAATTAATTACCTTTAGGATAAATAATTACTCTCCTTTTATGAATAAGCGTGCAAACTTTACTTCTTGAAATTAGTCCAATTAAGCTAACTTATGTTGATTTAATAGTTTACTCCTTGAACATTTCACAGGTCAAATTTCACTCTTGATTACCATTCCATTCAAAAGGGAAATGGATGTAGATCTTAACACTTGTGAAAACAAGTGAGTGGGTGCCAAAATTCTAGGAGCATACGTTATGGGTTCAATCTTCATAGTTCTATTATTTTCAGTTTCAAAAACTTTATGGCTCACGTCGAGCCTCTTTAATATTTCATGTCATGGGCTTTAAATTCCATTAGTCGTTGACAGTCTGTTAAAGACTTTATCTATTGGAAAATACGATTTTGTTAGCCACTTTCATATAAAAACATGCAAGTGTTGCAAATGATTAATACAAAAGAATATCGTTATGCTTCCAACATGTCTTTTTGAGTAAAACTACCATATGAATAAAAATGAGTTTTCCTTCCACTCTTTGAAGTACTAACTAATGTGAATGAAATATTTTGAATGAAGTAACTTGGAGATTACCAGTGCATGTGATCTAAGATGTCTATAGAAATACCTGAGAGATAGCCACTCAAGGGTTATAGATAGAAAGATAAGTATTTTACTTTTCATTTTGTACTTTTCTTTAATAGATAAAAATTAAAATTGGAATTCATTTTCATGTGTGTGTCATACTATTAGTGTCAGTCCTATAGCTTGTAGCTAAGTCTATAGTCTTCGAGTTTAGTATCTGAAGTTCTGGAGCACCTTCCTTCAATTGTTTCTATTAAATCATTTTATGTTAGTTGTTGGATTGTTATCTTTTGCACTAGATCAATGTTTCCTAGTTTCTTTATGATTTTTACTTCTTTAGCAATTTACATATTCTTTTGATTAATCATTTCCATGCTTTCTAGCTTAGTGGTGATGCTTTCAAGATTCATAGTTTTAAACTTTCTAGTTTAGTTTATTTCCATCTTTCTAGATGGATGATTTAATGCTTTCAAAGTTAGAAGCATTTTAGTTTATAGTTGTATTTAGTGGTTTGGTATTTAGAAAACTTGAGAGAGACATAG
>VDFB02372033.1:114055-131471 GCA_007258455.2 Sequoia sempervirens
AGAGATTGATCAGGTGCGGGTTCAGTGGGACCCGAATGATGAGGCTTCAGCTACATGGGAGGATGCCTCTCGTATCAGGGATTCTTATCCTTATCTTTTTACTGGCTTCCAGGAGTAAGCCGAATTCTAGGGGGGAGGATGTAATACCCCTCATGTTACTGCTTGTTCTTAACATTCTCTGTGGTTTTGATGATACTGTTGATATTATGTTGTGGTAGCTTAGACTGTTACTGATTATATTGCTCTTATGATGTCATGGATATTATAATGATATTTTTATTACGATTGTTTTGATGGAGTTATTTGGAATGTAGTAGACTAGAGAATAGTAATTTATGATGTGATGAAAATTAATGTAATTTTATAATGCATTAGATGATGTTATGATTGGTGAGGGGACAGGTAGCATCACTCGTTCGCAAGCGCCATACTACACTGCAAATCCTTCTCACGATGTTTTGTAATTGATTATATGTATATATGCTATGTATCACCTTGTTGGATGCAGGCTTTGCAGGAATAAGACTCGATTCCACCTATTTCGATAGGTCTAGGCAAGCATTGAACCAACCCAACGGCAGGAAGTTGAACAAAGGTGACATGGAAGTAACACCGTTCCAAGTTGTCAACTGTCTTGTACCTTTTTGGTTGTGCATAACCATTTTGTTGTTACGTTGGTCTTTGCATGTGATTGTGATTTTATGATTTATCTAATGTGGTGTATGGTTTTATGTTGTGATTTAAATAATTAAACAATTAATAAAATAAAAAAATAATAAATAATAAATAAATAAAGCAATAGATAAATGTTAGTAGTAGTTGCAAAAATATTAAATTTATTTTGAATCTTGCAAATGGTTGATTTTAATTATTTTAATGTGCAAGTAATTATATGAAGTATTGTGGAGATGATAAATAAATAAACAAATAAAAGTTCAATTTTGTGGATTTAAATCTATTTAATTTTTAATCAAATGCATAATAAAAGAGAATGAAATGCAAATGCATGAAAAAGGCAACAAAAAGGAATTAAAGGATTAAAAATTATTTTTGTTTTATTCTTGAGATGTGACTTTTGGTATTCATGGGAAGAGGAAATGGAAGAGACTTTTGAGTGTTGTTTTTATTTAGGGATTTTTTTCTTTGCATGAGGTTGCATTCTCTTTTCTTAAGAATTCTAGAGAAACTTGGATTCTTTTTCTGTTTTCTGGAGAAATTGTTGAAGGAGAAGGATTTGGATCTATTGCTGGAATTAATTGGCAGCGAAGGTTCAACTCTGCAAGAGGGATAAAGCTCCTATAGATCTTCTTTAAGCACAGGACGCTAGGTTCTTGCTCATTTTTAATTCTTTACTTTCTGTAGCATCAAATGAAATAAAAATTGTTTCTCTGTGTATGAAATTTCCTGGGGTTTGAAAGTAAATGTGTGTGGAAAAAGAAAGATCTTCTGGGTTTTAGAAATATTCTGGACTGTTATTTAATTGAAAGAAATTTTACCAGGGTTCGGGGTTGTAGTTTATTAAATGAAATTATTTGTTGGGTTTTGAATTGTTGTTTATTAAAATGAAACGTTGGTTGGGATTCTGGAAATAACCAGTAGTACTGTAGCTTTGTTTTGGAAAATATAATAAATCAATGTAAGAATAATCTCTTTACTGTGAAAACTGGTTTGTGTATATTCTTGTTTATATATATTTCACAAATATATTTTATATATAAACACACACAGTAAATTGTACAATGTTTATCTTTCTCTGTTTTCGAAGTATTCAAAATACAATATATATATATATATTATATTAGATTTATATATATATATACCCATATATATACATTTATAAATGTTGAATGTAAATTTAATTTTTGAAATTCGCCGAATTCCCATCAGTTTATTGTATTTTTTTTGATGTTAATAAATCACAAACTGAGTAGTGGTTCGGCCTCGGCTATACCCACCACCCAACTGGTGTTGGCACTCGTGTGGTAGTCTGCAGACTGTCCACGACAGTCCTACAGACTGCTGCAAATAGTCTGTAGACTATCCGTAGCCGGGTATAAACCCCATGGCTTTTGGATGGTTCGTGCCCATTCAAAAAAAAAAAAAATGGAACTTGAAACATGTGCTTTATTTTTTAAAACAAAAATTCGTGTTTTGATTATATTATATGCATTTATAAATATATATATATGTCATATATTTATTAGTTTATTTAATTATATTTTATGTCACAATTTCTCTGTTATATTTATTTAATTAATTCTGTCTGTAAACAGATTGTTTCTTCTGGTATGAGTTAAACAAAATTTTATTATAGTGGAAATGTGAAAATAGAAGGGAATTTTTATTAATTTGTGAAAATATGAACCTTGATAATATAATATAGTAAAAAGGAAATTTATGAATTTATGTCAGTATTGATAATTTAATTCTTGTTTTTTAGTGTGTATATTGTGGAAAAGGAATTTATTGTCGGAATTAATAAGTTATCTTTTTATGAAGTTGAGTCTTGTAGACTTGTTGGGTTCGGGACATTGTTAGTTCATTGATGTGGGAACCCTGTTAGCTTGTGAAAATATTTTGAAACCATAGTCTTCTAGAGGATTGTGATTTTGTTGAATTTATACCTTTTCATCTTGAGTTCTATTAAGTTATGTTTTATAAATGGGGTGTACCGAGTTATGAGATTATGTTATGGTATTTAATTTGCAAGATGGGTATGCCTCGTGTATTATTTTTGTTGTTGCATTTTGATGTGTATGATTGGAATGGTACAACCCCTATTTCTTTTTGGGTTTTGGTTCAGTCTCTAGGGAGAGTGGCTCCTCGTGGGGGCCAGCGCCCTGCTTAAGGGGAAGGGCATAGGATAACCCACGAGTGAGTTATTAATCAAGTGAAAACCTAATAATTAACTTAGGAGGGTTGGGTAGTAACATCATTATAAGATTTAAAAAAAGAGGATGCCTCATCTTCATTAGTGCTTCCGCAGACTAATGGAAGGCTGAGAAGGCCATGGTCGGCAAGGTTGTGACCTTGTCTTCACGAGAGGTTTATAGCTCTGCATGAGTCACCCTATGGACCGACGCCTCCAGTTGGGAGGAAGGGCACAGGATAGCCATAGATGGGACCAGCGCCTCCAATTGGGAGGAAGAGCAGTGGACAGCCCATGTAGGACTATGTGATGACACTCTCCCCTAGTTGCCCATATGTTTTACTTTATTGTGTTCCTCTGGAAGTAGGTTATGGGAGTTGGTTTAGATTGTTGATATATGGATTTATGTTGATTGTGGTTATTTACTTAATTTACCTTTGGTGTACTTTGTGGTCTTGTATGATCTCATTGATACTTATGATCTTGTATTTTTTATGATATTGTGTTATAATGTTATTGTTTTGTTTCATTGCTTTTTGGAGTATTGTGTTATGGTTCTATGTTTGGTACTTCTTGTATGTTTGTACTTCAGTTGACAGTCTTGGTCGGAGTTACTTCTCTGTCACCTCTTAGCATGGGGGTGGTTGGGTGGAATGTGCCCCGCACACCGTTGGGTTCCCCATTAGTGGTCGTTGGCCCAGTCTCATCCAATTGAAGATTTGTTCTAGTTGATCTCTTTGTATTTTGATAACCTTGTATATTATATTCATCCCACAAGTTTGGGAATCATGATGTAAATTATGATTATGGATATGTTGTATATTTAAAAGATGATGTAATGTAAATTTCAACTTTGTATCCTTATTTGGTTATGCGATTTCTCATGGTTTTATCTTGTGATGGAATCTATGTATATATATATCTAATGTTGTCATTAATAGTTCCTTTTGATATCTTATGAGTTGATGTTTTGTAATGTTTATTTTGAAGTGACCTCGTGTGCCCCAAAGAACATAGTCGGTTATGTTATTTGTATTGTAATGAAATGAAGTATATGTGTATGTATATGATCATTTAATATTTGGTATATTGATTATTTGTTTTTCTTTTTAAAAAAAAAATATTTGCGTTCTTTATTTGATTTTTCTTTGGGGCTTGCACAGCGGGCACTACAATAAATCCATAATGTCATCCATCCGTGACAAGGAAAATTTATACTTGATTATTATATTGCTAATGGCTCGTGAGTTTGTACACATTCTTCACTCTCCATCCTTGTATGGTACTAGTATTGTAGGTACTGCACATGAACTCAGGCTCAATGGACCAATCCTTTTCTCAACAAATCATAGACCTATCTATTTAGTTCCTCATTCTCTAAAGGAGTCATTCTATGGGTTGCCTTATTTTGAAAACTATCTCCTAGTATCAAATCCATTTGGTGACTAATCTTCCTCATTGGTGGAAAACCTTCAAGTAAATTATCTAACACAATGTCTTGGAATTCTCCCAACAAATCTAAAACTTCTAAATTGGTACATCTTCTTCTTTGTTGACTCTAGGAATCAATGCAAAGCACACACGCTTGTTTTTCATACCATCTAAAAATTTCCTACCATCTACCAAACAAACTCTTGCATAACTACATACTTTTTCTCTTGCCTATTTTAGGGGCTTCAAATTATGATGAACTCTATCCTTTGTCAGGGAATATGTGTTAGCATGGCCATTATGGATAATAGGCCAATAAAAATTTCATGGCCTCCCCAATAATAAATGGCATGCATCCATAGGAATGATGTCACATAGTACCTCATCATGGTAATTACCAATATTAAACTTTACTAAACGTTGTTCATTGAACAAAGCTCTATGGTCTTTCTAAAACCATGCAATCCAATATGAATGAAGATTAATCTTTCTTTCCAACTACAACTCATTAACCATCTCTCTTGAAAATAGATTATCTATCCTACCACTATCAATGATAACATCACAAAATTTACCTCTAGATTTTCAACTTGTATGGAATAAAATCTTCCTTTGACCTAATTCCTTTTCTTCATTCAACAATGTTCTCCTACCTACTATAGTCTCACCTCTTTCTACATCTTCATAATTTTCAAATTTGTCTTCCTCATCTACATGCACAACTCGTGCATTAACTTTAAGTCTCTTATTTTTACTTCCTTGATGTTGTGGAAACTCGTAGGCTTGATGTCCTTCTTCTCCACATTGGAAATAGGTTCCATTGAAGCCTCCTCTCTCAGGGCCTCGTCCAAATATTTCTCTTCCTCTTTATTCACCATTTTTTTGGTGATGAGGGTGATAATAATTATCTCTATTTGGTTTTGATTGGAACAAGATTCCTCATTCTTCTTTTAATATTCATTTCTTCCTCCATAGGATCTTCCACTAGTCCTTCCACCATGACCTCTTCCTCTTTAGTTTCTTTCAAATATTCTATTTATCTTCTCTTCTACCTTAAGGGTAAATTGATAAGCATCTTCTAGTGTGTCCATTCTAACCAAACTTAACTCATCTTAAATACTTGGTTTCAACCCATTTATATAACGATCCACATTTTCCTTGTTGACCTCTAAATGACCTATTTTGATTATGACCCTATAGAAATCTTCTTACAGTACTCCTTCATAGACTTACCAGCTTGGCTTAAACTTTGCATATTTCTTAGTATATCTAACTCATAATCAACAAGAATAAACTCTCTTTAACTTCTCCACCATTTGGCCCCATCTTTTGATTTTCTCTTCACCTCTTCTATTTCCTTCTAGTTTTACTTCTTTCCATCAAATGTTAGCATGACCTTTCAATTTTATCTTTGAAAATATAACCCTCTCAAGATCTTCTATCTCTTTGTACTCAAATTTTCATGCCATTGATCTAATAAATCAAGTCTTCTGGATTGATATTTCTAGAGTATGCGAAAACTTCAATCCTTGCCCTTTTTCGAATCTTGGAGATGGTATCTAATAATTTTACTTGATCATGGTCTTCTAGTTCATCCTGTGCTTCCTCATACTATTCTTCTTCTTTAGCTTCATCTTCACTTTCATCTCCTCTTCTACAATCAATTCCTCTGCGCAACTCCTCTTGAAGTGCTTGAACTTGTCTCCATAGGGCTCTAAAACCCTCATCTTGTACTCCAATATTTCTTCCACCACCATGACTTCTTTGTGGAGGCATTTTGCTCACTTAGTTTATAAACCCACAACCACAAGTCCTAGTGTAAATTTCCTCACATTCGGTGATCTGTTTACACACTCAAGAACTCATGCTCTGATACCACTTGATGAAGGGAGACTTGCCATTGAATAAAACTTACACATAAAACAACACTCAAGAACAAAAAAAATGCAACTTTATTATATTCTCATAAATCATCTACATACATGGAAGAAAATGCATTGATTAGGGTGGAAAAGAGGATATGTGACTATCGCTATTTCCACAACAAATCACTCAATAATGTCTTAGGAGTCCTAATTAGATTGACTAACATCACAAGGTGAGTCAGTTCACAATGAGGATGACCTAAGAGGGGTTTTTCTTAGTTTGAAAGGGGTTCACCACCAAGCAAATGCTTGGAAAATAAAATGTTGGAAAACACACTATGATATACAAAATGACCTATAATTAGAAATGCAAGCTAAATGAAAGATGCAAATAATGAAATTATGCAACAACAAGATAGTAAGTGTGTAATTGGGAGTTTGGAGATTTTGTAAGGATTCTGGAAATTTGAAGAGACTACAAAAAAGTGTTATGGAGGACTAAGACACCTAGGATGGCGTATTAGTCTTGCTACTCTTTTTTGGGGTAGATGCAAAATCTTTAGGTGTCAAAACTGGATATGAAGAAATCTCTAAAAAATAGGTTTGGGAGGACTAAGATGCCTAAGATGGCGTATTAGTACCATTCTAAATTTATAAAAACTCTTAATGTGATCCTGAGCTCCAAAGTCTGATCTTGCTTCCTTTTTGATCTCAAGTTCTAAACCTTTCAAATTGAGCCTATACGTGAGTTTTCATGAACATGAAAACTTTGTAATGCAAATTTGCAACTTTTACAAATTTTCACTTAAAGTGATCTTCAAGAATTCAACCTAGATTTGCAATCACCAATATGCAAGATGGGAAAAAATTGTTGTTTGTTAGTGAATGGGGGTTTGCCTTGGTCAAACCCCTAATTGGTAATTAAACCTTAAAATGAAATATAAATAATGAAGGAAATGGTGAATGGACAACATGCAATGTTACAACTCACCAAACCCTTGTTGTAAAGTCTATAAACTTTTGTGCAATAACTACAATGGATATGGATCTTGAACCAAAGTAATGATCTTGAATTGCTTTTCTTAAATCAAAACACTACATCACAAATTTTAGCACAACAACACACATTATGGAAGAAACTCTTTGATATGATGCTTGAATCTTGATAATGACTTCAAATTCTTGATGAATCTACTCTTGAATGCTCTTACAAAAGACTTGATTGCTTAGATTGCTTGATAGGATAAAGTGAGAGAGGGAACCTTGTATTTATACTTATCTATTCTTAACATCCTGAAATTACATCACACCAAGCTGACATATGAATTCATTAAATAAAGGAGGCTAAATTCTGCAAAAAAATGAAATTAAATTCTAAAAAATGACACAAGGAGGAATAAGATGCCCTAGGTGGCATCTTAGTCCCAAGCCATGAAACTTGGGGCATAGACACCAAAAAGCGGGCCCAATTAAGATACCTCAAAATTGGTGTCCCAAGACCTTTTGGGGACAAAGACACCCTATGTGGTGTTTTTGTCCCAACCCAAGAATTAGGGACACATAGATGGAGTCATTAAATTATCATTTACACAATGGAGAATGTTAGGACTAACCAGAAAAACATATAATTCATAGGGATTTTGGACACAAAATAGGACCAATTAAGCCATAAAGAAGCAAAAATAAAGCAAGGTAGGCCCAAACAAGTGTGAAACACAAAAGGTTATGCATTTTACTACACTACATTTAGCCCCCACTTTAGTGAGAGGATGAACTTGCTTCAAACTCACACTAAAGTAGCCAACCACACAATCAAGAGGGGTTCAAATGTACAAATGCTAGTAAGATAGGATGACAATAATCAAGATGATGGCCAAGCCCCCAGGATCAAAATCCTATGGTAAAAAAAATAGGAACAAAGGAAAATGCTTGCGAATGATATATGAATCCATAATTAGATTGAAATCATACACCATAAAAGATAGGAAAAAGGCAAGTGGAAAATTGCAATGGATCAAGATTCAAATGGTCATCCAACATGGTGTACCAGGTCTAGGTTGTTTGTCCAAAAATAAATTTTACAAGTGGAACATGTAGTCCACTATGCAAACAAAATACACGCTTACAAGGGCTAGTGAAGCTAGGTGTCCACTAGGTGAGCCCCAAGGGACCATATCAAATACATACTTCCATGACTTTAATAAGGTACAAAAATGTATCCTCACATAGACTAGTGAAGCCCGGTGTTCACTAGGTGAGCCCCAAGGGACCATATCAAAGCCATACCTCCATGAAATTAATAAGGTACAAAAATGCATGCTCACACAAGCTAGTGAAGCTAGGTGTTCACTAGGTGAGCCCTAGGGGACCATATCAAAGACATACCTCCATGACTTTAATAAATTACAAAAATGCAACAAGAAAGAGGGTTGCTCAAAGGGATTTTTTTTAGTTCATGTGAGGTCTTACTCTTAGGGGACATTGTTCCTAATGTCTCCAAGAGAGGAATAATCAAAGGATAAAAGATTCACCACTTAAGGGATGTAGTACATTGCAACACCACTAAGAGGAATAAAATATGCTATTGATAGATCACACGCTTGAAGGACATTACTCCCAATGTCACCACAGAGAAAAAAATCGCATCAAAGAACTTGAAAAGGAAAAAAAATGCAAATGAAATCATTCCAAAATAATTCCAATGTATGCTCCCACTTTAAAGAAATTTCTACCACCATGCTATGAGAAATTACTTTAAATTAGCCAAAAGATAAAATAGGAAAAGAGGGTTGGACCCTAGAACACATAAGGGATCTATGGATTTAGGGACAGTATATGTCTTTGCTGCAATAATATTAGAGAGCTTGGAACTGTCATCATTCACCAAATACACATAAAACTAGAAGAATTACACAAAGAGAGTGAAAAAAATGAACAAGAAATCCTTTTGGGTAAACATGGAAGAGGCATAGGATGTCTCGATGTCTTGCGTCATCCCCAATTTTTAAGGAAAACACAAGACAAATGAAAAGGAAAATGAAAAGAAAAGATAAGATAATGAAAAATATTTTGGTTCAACATAAAGGAGACATGAATGTCTCGATGCCTTGCATCATCCCCAAAAGGAAAAAACAAGAAAAATAAAAAGAAAGGAAATATAAAAGATCAAGGAAAAGGTAAAAGTATACAACATATAGAAGAATGAAGGTACAAATAGAGGAATGCACATAAAGATAACTATCAAACAAAACATCACGGGGGATCATGTTACACACATGTAGGAAAACAAAAAGAAAATGCAAAATAATAGTAAGGAATAGGAAATTCAACCTAAAGCAAGTCACCCATCTTCCAATCTCATTCTGTATAAGTGGAAGGTAGATAATGAACCTAAGGGACAACAAAAAATGCCTTACTAGGACAAGGCCTTCTACTTCTTGCCTCCATTGAGTCCAAGATAGGAATGGGATAAGGTAGGTGATGAAAAGGATCATGTAATAGTGAGAATAGAGTATTCTACAACTATTACATGGCAAGGAAGGTGGAGCAAGATACAATATGCAATCACTAGATGGAGATCATTGTCATCAAAGTGAAAATTTTGCAATACTAACTTAAATGCATGACACTCATTGGTACTATGTCTGAGAGGTTGATGATATGTGCAATGTGGGATTTTTGCATCTTTAGGATAGAGAACTAATCTATTTATAGGTGGTAATGTTATAAGTCCTTGAACTAAAAGGATATGTAAATTTCACTCAGTTGAAGATGGTAGACAAGGGTATTGAGGTTTCTTTATTCTATGAGATGTTTTTCTCTAGATAGATTCTCCAACTTTTGTAGTTGAATAAAGAGGACCTAAGGTGATCATATAATCCTTGCTATTGTTATGATCTATTGGTTCTTCTTTAGGAATAAGGATTTCCAGATCAAGGGGAGAATCCAAGATCACCGTACCATCACTTCAAAGCCTTAGATATTCTCTGGAGGGCTTGTCGTTATGAGAGGGATCTTGATATCCTAATCCCTTTGTGTTTTCATCAATTGGTTTTTGTTCAAGGATTTGATGAATCTCATGTTCACTTGTTGTATCACATCCTTGTTTGCTTAAGATTGTGAATCCTTTTACATATGCTTCTTCTAGGTTGATTGAAGTGTTTGTTACTTTGTGATCATAAAAAGTTTGAGCATTTGTTTGTTTAGAGGAATTGGATTCACCTATTATAGGGAATTTAGGTTCAAAATTTTCTTCTATTTCAAGATGTAAGTAACCAACCATCTCAAGATATGATATTGTGGAGAGTCTAGTTGTTTCATGGAGGGATAGAAAGATGCATTAGACTCAAGGTTATCAAGACAATTGTTTAGGAACTTATTCATGCTATCATCATCTTCTCCAATGATGTCAAAATCATGAGTACATTCATTAGGAGTTGAGTGAGCATGAATGAGTCCAATTTCATTAGGGTCATTACCAAATATTTCAAAGATATCCACAAATTTTGAAAGCATATATCCATGATGCAAGATTGAATGAATGCACTTGAAATGAAAGAAATTCAGATAACAACAATTCTGGAAACTGAAATAGAAAATTGAAGGTAGCCTATAGAAACATAGAAAAGAAATTTCAGATCCTAAAAACTAGATAATCAAATTCAATAGGGACTAAGATTCCAAGAAGGGTGTCTTGGTCCTCCAGGTGAGATTCTAAAGTTCCTGGGACTGAAGTAGATATCAAACAACAGAGAGAGACTTATAAGGAAAAAATATTGAGAGGGACTAAGATGCCAAGAAGGGCGTTTTAGTCCTAGTAGAGGGTTTTTGTAGATAAATAGGAAATTTTGGAATGTCAACAATGTTTACTAAATATTTCCTATGCAAAATATTAATGTTGAGAAATGGAAAAATGTGCAAATAAATGCAAACAAAGTAACTAGGAACAAGCAATTGAATGCAATATGGAATGCAATTTTTTTCACTTTTGAATGCAATAAGAATGTTTGTAAATGCAATGAAGATGAAGAACAATGTACTTTTCAATTTTTTTAATGAAATGAAATGATGCAATAAAGTAAAGATGCAACCTATATGCACTTTTACTAATGCAAATATAAGAAAACCTAAATGCAATTTCAATAATGCAAGAAACAATGCAAGAATGAATAAAATCTAGATCTAAGAACTTAAATGGACTCCAAATCATAAATTAATGCTTAAAATTTAGGTTCACCAAAATGATTAATGGAAAACATGGATATGTGAATATCACTATTTCTCCAACAAATCACTCAATAATGTCTTAGGAGTCCCAATTGGATTGACTAACAACCTTACAAGGTGAGTCAATTCACAATGAGGAGGACCCAGAATGGGGTTTTCTTAGCTTTAAAGGGGTTCACCACCAAGAAAATGCTTGCAAAAGAAGATGCTGGAAAACACACAATGATATGCAAAATGACCTAGAATTAGAAAGGCAAGCTAAATGAAAGATGAAAATAATGAAATTATACAATAACAAGATGGTATGTGTGTACCTGGGAAGTTTAGAGATGATGTGAGGATTTTGGAAATGTGAAGAGACTTCCATAAAGTGCTATGGAGAACTAAGATGCCCAAGATGGCATATTAGTCCCATTGCTATTTTTTAGGGAAGATGCAAAGTCTTCGAATGTCAGAACCAAATCTGAAGGTATCTTTGAAAAATAGGCCCGGAAGGACTAAGATGCTCAAGGTGGTGTATTAGTCCCATTCTAAATTTATAAAAACTCTGAATGTGATCATGATCTCCAAGGTCTACGCTAGCTTCCTTTACGATCTTAGGTTCAAAAACTTCTGAATTTAGCTTATAGGTGAGTTTCCGTGAAGATAACAACTTTGTAATGCAACTTTGTAACTTTTACAACTTTGCAATTCAAGTGATCTTCAAGACTTCAACCTAGATCTACAATCACCAATAGAAAGATGGGAATAACTTGTTGCTTGTTAGTGAATGGGTGTTTTCCTAGGTCAAACCCCTTGTTGGTAATTAAACCTTGAAATGAAATAGAAATAATGAAGGAAATGGTGAATGAACAACATGCAATGCTACAACTCACCAAACCCTTGTTGTAAAGTCTACAAACTTGTGTGCAATGGTTGCAATGGATAGGGATCTTGAACCAAAGGAATGTTCTTTAATTTCTTTACTTGAATCAAAACCCTACATCACAAATGTTAGCACAACAACACACATGATGCAAGAAACTCTTTGATATGATGCTTGAATCTTGATAATGGCTTCAAATGCTTGATGAATCTGCTCTTGAATGCTCTCACAAAAGACTTGATTTCTTAGATTGCTTGATAGGATAAAATGAGAGAGGGAACATTGTATTTATACTTATCTATGCTTAACATCCCAAAATTACATCACACCAAGATGACATATGAATTCATTAAATAAAGGACCTCCGACTAAATCCCACTAGAATTTTAAATCAAATCTAGAAAATGACTCAAAGAGGAGTAAGACACCTTAGGTGGTGTCTTAGTCCCAACCCATGAAATCTGCGGCACATACAATAAAAATGAGCCTAATTAAGATACCTCAAAATTGGTGTCCCAAGACCTTTGGGGGACAAAGACGCCCTCTGTGGTATTTTTGTCCTGACCCAAAAAATAGGGACACATAGATGGAATCATTAAATTATCATTTATGCATTGGAGAATGTCGAGATTAACCAAAAAAATTATATAATTCATAGGGATTGTGGACGCAAAATAGGACCAATTAATCCATAAAGAAGCATAAATAAAACAAGGCAGGCCCAAACAAGTGTGAAAATGCAAAGGGAATGCATTTTACTACACTACATGCATTACAACTATCTACTCACAAGACCACTATTGTAGAAATCTGGGTTGTAAATACATGTAGAAAATTAGACATGCAAGTCCGCGAATGACAATAATGGCCATTGAAACTCCAACCTTTTTTTTTGCTAAAAAGCAAGAATTTCATCTATCTTCTCAACTAGAATGAATCCCTCTTCCTTTGTAACCAATCTATATGACTTTTTCACTTTCTAATGAACTGTTACTTCTATTTTTTACATCCAACATATTTAGTTAAATCCTTTTTTTGCAAATTTAGAAAATTTCTAAATTTTAGTCCAATTTTTTGGGAGCCATAACTTTTGACTTGGGAATTTGATTGACAAACCATCTAAGCCACTGGAAAGATATGATTGAGCGCAAGGAATGAAATGGTATATTTCCAATATACCTTATTTTTTGGCCACTTTTTAGGGCCATCCAAAACCTCTAGGTACCTCAAAATTGGCTTTGAATATTTTTAAAGGGATACTTAAGACAAAAATAGCCGCGAGTGGGCTAATCTTGTATCACACCTATGTGTTTCCATTTTATAGATGTGTCACACTTTAGAAATGTGATGCACAACACTACACTTGCGGTGAACATGATAAAAAATGTGGGATAAAAACAACACCTCATCTATTTTCCCTTCTTTGAGCCCTAAAATTTACCAAAAAATGACAAAATTATGAATTAAGGTTTAGATGCATACTACCCTGACCAAGCCCTCTGCACTCTTGAATGATCATACTCAATATCCTCTATGCACTGTGATCGGTACATGCAATATTTTGATAGAAACTTTGTGTAAAATCTCAAGCCAGAGCTCTTAGAACTCTAAACTCACAATGCATAAATGACCTATTTTCCCCCAAGGGCCTATTTATAACCTAATTTGACCTAATAGGGCACCTATCTTCATAATTATTTGTATCAAATTTTTCCTTTAAATGTAAATATCAAACCCTAGATCAACTTTTGGGCCTAGGTTTTCATCACCATTGCATTCAAGCCTATCAAATTAGCCTATTAGTAAATTTTCCATTTTTTTGGATTCTTTTTAAAAAAATTCAATTTTCCCAAGGGGGCATCATCCTATCTTGAATGCACTAGGGCATATTGAGGCAAGTCTTGAGCCTAATTTTCTTGGTTATTCTTTGACACAACACTCAAAATCACATTATATCAAAGAGGGACAAAATTTAGACACTAAAAAATGTCCCAAGCCTACAAACAACATTTTCTCACTAATTTGTCTTCTTTCCAACATGATTACATAATTTTAATTATTTGATTATTTTCTAGCATCATATTCTTATATTAATTAAATAATTTTTAATTTTTAATTAATTCATTTTATCTTTATTCTTGTTTTGATTAAGTTAAATAAATGTCAATTTATTTAAATCACATCACTAATTATCTATTTTCCTCTATAATTAAATAAATTCTTATTTATTTAATTATTAATTTTCATTTTTCTCTCTTTCTTCTATAATTAAATAATTATTTTAATTATTTAATTATTCATTATCTCCTTTCTTCTATAGTTAAATAATTCTTATTTATTTAATTATCATTTCATTTCCTCTATAATTAAATAATTTTTTCTAATTGTAAGGAAGCTAAGGTAGCGAAACAACTTCCTACACTAATCTTGATAGGAGAATAATGATAAACTTTATAGATCTTTAAAGGTTACAAAAAATTAAACAAAAATACACATAAATATCATGCATACCACAACACAATGATTTATGTGGACCGTATGTGCAAGATCATGATGGGCCAAAAAGTGGCGATATGATGGGTATGTGTAGGGTATGTGGCTAATGACTTATTTTTTACCTAAAATTGATGAAATGAAAAGGGTTTTTAAAGGAGACTCTTAGCTTTCCACCAATATAAATTATGATTTACTTTAAATTTAATAAATAATTATTATTAATTTTCCATTTGAATTACAACTAAAGTCCTGATTGATAGGTTGATTGAAAAACATCTATAGCTTTCAAACGGTATCACATTTTTTGAATCCAAAACATGCATCACGTACTATAATATTAAAAAAAATGAATTTCATGAAGTTTTGACCAAGTTGAGGTGGTCAAACATATAAGTTTTTATATTTTTTAAAAGTTGTAATAAAAAATTCATAATTAATTATTTACTTCAAAATTTTTTATAAGAATACACGCATCACATCGGGACATGAGTCCTATACTTATATCTAAAATATTATAAAAAAAAGTTATCATTTTATTATGGTTAGGGTGGTTAAGAAGACACTACTTCTTATTTTTTTGACTAAGAGTGGTACTGTTGAATTTTGAGAATTTTCACAAAATAGTTAAAAAAAACCTAGTAGTTTAGAACTACATTCAATTTGCTACAAATTCTATTCTTACATATTCTTGAAATAATATAGATAACTTATTCAAATTTTTACGTCAAGTTGCCTAACTCTGATTTTTTTGAATTTTTTCCCACTTAAGGGCCTATTTTTTCCATGATGATCTTGCACATACCCATGTGGGGAAAACCTTTTTAGGAGAAATACCCCACACTCAAAAATATTCCCAATATATTATTTAGTAAATCACAAAGATTACAATATACTTGTAGAGCAAGCTTCTCACAGGAGTATGACCACTCATAGATCAAGAGACAACACAACCACTATCAAACTCTTAGAAAACATCACCATCTCTCTTACACAACCATAAGACAATGCCCTTATAAAATAGGGTTACATTTTAGGGAAAGACATGCCAACAAAATATCCACCATTAGATCTAAAACCTAATAATCAATGGTATGAATTTACAATACATCATTATTTAATGTATGTCACCATTTTAGAAGTTTTCCTAAAAAAATTAACACACTCACATTTTCCTCTTTGTTGCCATTGCATACACCTATCGATGTAACTAGGAAATATATATACATCTTATCAACAATAAATCGTATATAGTTGCAAGGTTGATACACATTTTTCCAAAAAATCTCCCATTTGTTGAACACCTTGGAAGAGCAATGTGAGGGTGTAAACATCGTCTCTTTAATTGCTAGGGGTCGAAAGGCCCATAGTCTTTGAAAACCATATGAACTTCTTTGTGCTCATAGGCTTAGTTAAAGAATCAACATTCATCAAAGTCTTTATCTTAACCAGCTTTTCCCTACCATATTTGACCATATCTCTAACAAAATGATATTGTACATCAATGTGCTTGGTCCTGGCATGAGATCTTGGGTTCTTGGCTCGACATGTTGTACTCTAACTATCAAAATAAATTGTCACTACTATTCCAATATCTGAACACAACATCTTAATCCAAATGGCTTCCTTACAAGCATGAGTAGCTGCCATATACTTTGCTTTAGGAATAGAAAAAGTAGCCACAACCTGTCACCTACTCATGTCCAACTAATTGCACCACCAAATAAAGTAAATGCATAAGCACTAGTGGATTTTTTGCTATCAACATCACCTACCCAATTTGAATTCATATAACCATAAATATCAAGGGAAATATTGTTTTCAATCATATTACTATGATAACATAAGGAATAATATGAGGTACTTCGCAAATATCTGAAGAATCTTTTAACTACATCCCAATGAACTCTACCAGGATTAGACATATATCTCGAAAGAACTCCCACTGCTTGGGCAATGACTGGTCTAGTACAAAACATAGCATACATAAAAATTTCAATTGCACTTTGGTAAGGCACTCTAGTCATGTCTTCCATCTATGATGGAGATGTTGGACAATATGACATAGATAAATTTGTTCCAACATAAATAGAAACACACAATGGTCTACAATCCTACATGTCAAACCTTTGTAAAATTGAGTTGACATACTTACTTTGTCCAAGCCATAGCTTTCTATTCACTCTATCTATTTTAATTTCCATCCCAAGAATGTGTTTGATGTAGTCAAGGTGGGAGGATCCAATTATGGATTGCCCAACCTTGGAGCCTAGACTACCATCTCCATGATCATATAGATACACAACAAAAATTAACAGCTAATCCACAGAAAGATTAAAGACATTCAAGAACACTAGACATAAGATTTATCCTGGGAAAACCCTAACAAGGAAAAACCAAACCTTCAAATATCATCCACACTATATTATAATCTCAAAACACATTACATATGCCTCACAGGCTTACAGTTCTAGATTGCAGCCCAGGGCTTACAAATAATTCATATAGCAACAATTTTCATCTTCTTTTCCTACTCCACACACTCTACTCTGAGATCCTTCTAGATTAGAAGAATTCATCACCATGCTTCATACTTCGTACCATCAAGAAATTTGTTTATCTCCTCCTCTCCTTCATTGTAACAATTCTTTCACTTCTATTTATATC